>ML101756.1:17042-33574 GCA_003697995.1 Taxidea taxus jeffersonii
CACTATGAATTATAACTGAGTAAAGGAGATGGGCTAGATGGTTTGTATTTCTGTTCCTCAACTTATTCTTACTCAGATATCACTGCCTTCCATAATTAAATGCCCAGAAAGAAATTTTATCTCCTTGGTGCATCTTTGGAGCAGGTAGTCTACAGGTGGGTAGTGGGGTGAAGGAGAAACAACCTTAAATTATTATTATTATTAGCTACTTTCCATCTCCTTATTTATGCCCAAACTATTTTATTTTTATTTTTGGGGGGGAGGAGGAGGTTAGTTAGTATTTAATTAAATCTGCCTTTTATGGTGTTGCCAATAACAACATGTCAAAAGGATCGTCTATTAGATGATTTGCCTGAGATGACTTCAGTATGCTGAACTCCCGGTGTATTATTTTAATTTCATACACTAGTAATTATTAACTGATAAAGAAGTTGTTATGTATTTACTATGATATTTTCTGGGCCTTGTAGGAAATATGTAAGTGGAAAAAAACAACAACACAGTCCCTGCCTTCAAGAAACTTCTAATTTAGGGAAGAGAAGGAGTACACATATCAAAAGATAAATTTACCAAGACAATTAGGACCATAGGTGTGGTTCAGACAGTAAGTATGGTTTAAGGGCAATACATGGATCTTGCAGTTCTGCTGACTATTTTTTCTATGCTTGTAATCATTGACAGTCTGTGGCCTGGAGCTTCTGTAAAAGTGCTAATCATAAATATCAGATTCCTGTTTGTAGCCAAGCTGTGAAATTCTGCACTAGCAAAGTATTTCAAAGTTCCAAATGAAATCCCTTGAGGTACTGTGTGAAAAGGACCCATATTTGCTAAAGCTACTTGGAGTGAAATTCAATGTCTGGCAAAAGATCCCCTCTGGGTGAAGTATGGGAAGTGCTGTCCTATCTTTCCCTCTCTCTTTTATTCCCATTCCCTTTTTGTCTCACCCTTCCCTCATTTTCCCTGACCCTTTTGCTCATTTTAGTAGATTTCCTAGTCTAATTGGGATCCTCTACAAGAGAGGGTCAGTGAAGGCTAGAGGACAAAGGAGGGATATTCTGAATGAAGGCAGGACCTATTACAAAGGCAATTTACCCATAAATGAAATTTTATGTAAAAAAATACACTACTTTATTTTAAATTCACTGCAATTAAAACTCAACTACATTATCTAACTATATTAAACTAAGTATAGTAACTCTTGGGATATAGTTTTGAGTGT
Source organism: Taxidea taxus jeffersonii (assembly GCA_003697995.1). NCBI lineage: Eukaryota > Metazoa > Chordata > Mammalia > Carnivora > Mustelidae > Taxidea > Taxidea taxus. The sequence continues at coordinate 18,262 of ML101756.1, forward strand.
TCACGTTATAATTGCTAAATCAAAAAATCAGTTAATTCACACTGGTTCTGTAGAACATTAATATCTAATAGTGAAGTTCTACCATGGTGGGAATTCCACTCAGTTCTTCTTCCAAGAAGCAAAAACATTTCTATTAACCCCTAATGAATGAAATACATAGAGTCTAAGGAATCAGATTCCCCTGAATACTGAATTCATTTGTACAAGGAATATATGATTAAGATGATTAGACCATGCTTCTGCAAGAGAGGAAGAGGGTGAATCCATACCTAAAGGATGAGGCTGGATGGGTATGGGGGTAGATTTGTTTTGCTTTTAGGATCTTGAAAAGAGCATGATGGGATAGGAAGAAGGTACGTAATGGATAGGTATATATCTGCAGGAAGGGTACCTTCTGTGTACATTTTTAATAGGTAATCACAAAAGCTAGAGTTAAATTTTAAAATCTAGTTATGAGGCAAAATATGGGAAAGTGAATTATAAGATGTAATTCTTTTTACACCATTGATAGATGTTGCAGATAAAATCTAATCTCTTCTTTGTTGGGGATACTGTTAATGCTGATGCTGGTTTTCCTTACACAACACTTTACTACATTTTTCATAGTTATAGGATGAGTATGTTTTTTTTTTTTAATTTTACAGTATAATTTTGTTGGTATCAGAATTCTGAGATCCTCTAGGAAGGAGCTAGGAGTCTTGGTGAGTGGGAATAGTCATTCTTCATGATACTGGTCATAGTGTTTCCAGAGCCCTGGGCATAGGAGAAAATACAGTGGTCTCAGGACCAGGAATGGTTGCCTCTCACCTGGAGTCATCAGCACTGAAGATGTAAAAAGCTTGCTTTGTTAAGTAGAAACCTCAAGCTTCCCTTGCTTGCAAGATTTTTCAGGCAAACTAAAGTAGATGAAATATGTGGACAGTAGGGGAAGGGTGAGTTGGTGTTGGGTAGGAAAGGCAGAAACAAGTATGCTTCCCTGAGTGGTTTCAGCTTTAATTAACATATTGGGCCAGCAATGACCCCTGTTTACTTGAAATGAAATATTTATCATGTGTTTATTCCATTCCTTGAATCTGCATTGACCTCTGAAGTTTATTAAAGTTGTATCTGGGTTAGGGATAGGATTCGTGGTCCAGACCTATGTCAGCCTCTTCCATGAACTGTGTCCAGTTTTGGATGGAGTCACAGACTCGGAGCCACAGACTCACAGAGAATCTAGTTGTATGACATTCTTAGAAATAAGGTAAATTCAGAGTAGTTACCATGGAAAACACTCCCTGTTTCCCCTTAATTATTGTTATAGTCCTTGGGGAATTCAGAGGAGGACATACCTTCTAGACAATTGACTACAAAGTTGGTGATAAAGGCAACCAGAGTCTCTCTTCCACTCCCATTGTCCTCCCAAAGGTACAGGTGTCCCTGAATTTGACCTCCGTCAGGAAATCTGACATGAACTACTGGCCTTTAAGTGTCATTATTACATGTGAAAGAATGTAGATACAGGCCCTATCATAAAAATATTCCACCAAAACTGGTATGAAATAGCTTTAGCATCTAGAGTATGACTCTCAACAAGGACTATATACTACCCCCAAGAGACAAAAATTAGTTCTTGGGAGTAGAGCAAAAAACTTAGATATTTAGTATTAGGTGGTCCTCCAAGGATACACATAGAGTATATCTGTGGTATTAAAATTTTATGGGGTATTTGGATTTGTGATTAGGGAAAAAATGCCTAAAAAGGCTCCTTAAGGGGGTGAGAATAAATACTAGTTAAGAAACATTGGTCTAGATGAGATAGAACTTTATAAGTTATAGTATTGAAATCTATTTTGTGACACTTCTCCAAGGAGCATTAACATAATCCACTACTTTTTGAAAGAAAATAGGAGCCATGATTTTTTTTTCAAAGGATTTTATTGATTTATTTGTCAGAGAGAGAGAGAGAAAGAAAACATATGAGCACAAGCAGGGGGGAGCTGCAGGCAGAGGGAAAAGTAGAGAAGTAGACTCCCTGCCAAACCAGGAGCCCGATGCAGGACTTGATTCCAGGATCACGACCTGAGCCTAAGTCAGACGTTTAACAGACTGAGCCATCCAGGCATACCAGGAATTTTTGATGTTAGAAAGAGTTTGGTATCTAAAATTAACAGTAGCAGAAAAAAAAAAAACAACCATCCTCAAAACACAGAAATCTTACTGTCTCCAAAGTTTTCCTTTGGGAACATTTAAAAGGGGACAATATTCAGATCCAAGAAGATGGACAAGAACAAGTGCCTGTAATTCTCATTGATAAGTTAACCCTAAGGATAAGTTGGGCCTGTCTTGGTGTCTGTAGAAAAAAATAGATTGTCTGGCACTTATTTCTCATTGAATGGGTTTCTGCAAGTGCATAAGTCTTCTGTGGATCTCATGTATTTAATTTTAAATTGGTAAATGTTGATAGTTGAGAATGGTACCTCTATTTTATGATATGGTGTAATCCAGGAGATATTTGACAGAGATGTTGATGGGAGTTATTTCTGATGATAACTAAGACCTTTAACATTACATTTCCCAGAATTATTTTTTAAAAAATTTTTTATTTGAGTATAGTTGACATACAATGTTCCATTAGATTTCAGGTACACTACATAGTGATTCAACTTCTCTATATGTTATGCTACGCTTACCACAAGTGTAGTAACCATCTGTCACTATGCAATGCTATTAAAATATCATTGACTATATTTCCTATGCTGTGCCATTTATTCCATGACTTTTTCATTCCAAAACCAGAAGCCTACTTCTTCCATCCCACTCACCCATTTTGCCCACCTCCCACCTCCTCCCTTCTGACAACCATCAGTTGCCTATATTTATGGGTCTGATTCTGTTTTTTATTTGTTTGTTTACTCACCTATTTATTTTAGATTTCACATATGAGTAACATTGTGTAGTATTTTTCTTTCTCAGTCTGACTTATTTCACTTAGCATAATACACTTCCAGTCCATCCATTTTGTCACAGTACCTATCTATATGTGGTTATCATCTATCTATTATCTATCTATCTATCATCTATCTATCTATCTATCATCTATCTATCTATCTATCTATCTATCTATCTATCTATCTATCATGTAATGGAATATTCCCAGAATTCTTTTGAATGGTCATCTATCTGTTTTCATTTGATAAACCTGATAGGGAATGTATAAATTTCTAGATTTTAGCCAACATCTACCACTTCACTTGCACTTAACGATAGAATTGCACTGAAGTGCCGGGGTGGCTCAGTGGGTTACGCATCCAACTCTTGCTTTTGGCTCAGTCACGATCCCTGGGTTGTCAGATCGAGCCTCACAGCAGGCTCCACTAAGATTGTCTCTTTCCTTCTTGCTGTGCCCTTCTCCCTTTATCTCTCTCTATATAAAATAAAATAGAATAGAATAAAATAAAATAAAATAAATAATAGAATTGCATTATTTTTAAGTCCATTCAAAACCATTGTTTAGAAATAATTACAATGATTTTGAATAGACTTAAAAATAGACCTAGAGGCTATTATGATAAGTGAGTTGTTGATCTTTGCCTCCAGGAGTTCTAATAGATTCTTACAATGACTATCTGAAAATAACCTCTTCAGGCTTCCAGCAGGGAGAAAAGTAACCATTTTGGAATATGCCACGTCATTCTCTTTTCTTAACAAGGCCTGACCTCAGGAGAAAGTATTTTACCATAGCCTAAACTATTGGGGTTTTGCCAGAGTTTAGCCAAACTGAAAGAAGGGATTCTAAGAGAGAATTAAAGAGAAATGCCAGAGATAAAAAACATTGTAACAAAAACGAAGAATGCCTTTGATAGGCTCATTATCAAGCTGGACATGGCAGAGGAAAAAATCTCAGATCTTGAGGATGTCAATAGAAGCTTCCAAAACTAAATATCAAAGAGGAAAAGATGGAAAATAATGCAAAGGAACATCCAAGTTCTATGGAACAACTACAAAAGGTATAACATACACATAATGGGAATATCAGAAAAAGAAGGAAAGAAACACAAGAAATATTTAAAGCAATAATGACTGAGAATGCCCTCAATTTACAGTCCTCTGCTCTACCAGCCGAGCTATTGAAGGGACTAGAATGCCCTCAAATTGATGTGAAACACTAAACCACAGATTTAGGAAGCTCAGAGAACACCAACAGGTTAAATGCCAAAACAAAAACAAAACAACCCCTTCCAAACCCCAAACTATATGTAGGCGTATCATATCCAAACTGCAGAAAATATGATTTATAAAAACCTGAAAATGTATGAATCAAAGGTAGAGAACACCTTACCCATATAGAAGTAAAGATAAGAATTACATCTGAGTTCTCAGAAACCATGCAAAAAAGAAGAGACTGGGGTTAAATATTTAGTATTGAGGAAAAATAAAACAAAACACAATAAGCTACCAGCCGGGAATTTTGTACCATGAAATTAATCTTCAAAAGTGAAGGAGAAATAAAGACTTTCTCAAACAAAAATTGAAGGAATTGGTTGCCAGTAGATATGACTAACAAGAAGTGTTAAAAGAAGTTCTTATCAGAGAAAAATTATATAGGTCAGAAATGTGGATCCATAAAATGAAAAGAAGACCATGAAAGAAGGAATAAGTGCAGGTAAAATAAAACCTTTTACTATTTTACTTATTCTCAATTGTTCTAATAGATTGCAGCTTGTTCAAAAAATAATAATAGCTACAATGTATTTGATAATTGTAGGTATGTATGAATGAAATAAATGACAATGACAATGATAAATGACAGCAATAATACAAGGTGGAGGAGGGGGATATATACTCATAATACCCATGAAGTGGTGTACTGTTCTCTCAAAGTGGTCTTGGATTATTTGTAACCATGTATTTCAAACTAAAAAGTAACCAGTAAAAAAAGTAAAAAAAGAAAAATACACACACACACATATACATATATATATGTACATATATATATATATATAACACTGGTACGCTAAGAAAGGAGAGAAAATAGCATTAAGAAAGTGATCAATAATATCACAAAAGGGAGAAAAAGTGTGGAAAATGAAGATGGAAACAAAGAACAAAGGCAAGAAATAAAAAAAAACCAGTAATAAATGTTATAGATACAATCAAACTGTCTCAATAACCACTTAAATGTCACTCATCTACAATACCAATCAAAATATAGAGATTACACAGCGGGTCAAAAAACAGGACCCAAATTACAGGTTTCTGTAAGAAATGCACTTTAGATATAAAGATACGTATAGACTACAAGTTAAGGGATAGAGAAAGATATGCCATGTTAACACTAACCAAAAGAAATCTGAAGTAATTATATTAAATTCAGACTTCAGAACAGACCTGAGAGCAAGGAAAATTATCTGAGATAAAGAGGGGCATACATAATGATAAAGAGATCAATTCTCTAAGAAGACATAACAATCCTTAACATTTATAGACCTAACAATAGAACAACAAACTATATGAGGTAACATGAACTGAATCTAGGTTTAAATTTACACAGTCTTACTTAATATTTTTAAGCTTGTGCTTAACCTCTGAGCTTCCGTTTCCTTATTTGTGTAAATAGAGATATCCATGTATATATATGCTGTATATTAAATATGAGGATTTGATCAGGCAATGCATGGAAAATGCCATGACAGATTTCACTTTCTTCTTCTCACATTCTTACCTCAGTCTACACAAAAGATGTAAGAGGGAACACTGGAAATACTTGTTTTCTTTCAACCCCCTTACTCATTCCTCCTCAGTCATTGGTCATCTGCCTAGTCAGCATTTGACATTCATAGGGTCATTCTCTCTGATGGGCTCAGTGTGTGTGTGTGTGTTTAAGATGACAGACATCAGGCTCTTTTGCCTTCATTCCCACTTCCTTTTCCTCGGGAGTAGATGGCCACTTGACATCTGGGCGTGTGAGACAGGCCTAGGTACCACACCATAGTTGACTACGTCAGACTTCTGGGAGTTTGATAGGTCTTTGTCCTGTCTCTGCAGACCTGACCAAGAGTCTGATTCCAAGATAAAGATTCAAGGAATTACCTGACCTAAACTGTGTTTTCTAATTCTGGTTTACCAGAGATTCCTGCAATTGGAGTTGTGGATTCTTATAAACTGATAATGACTGGGATTTATTTCTGTTTATGTCTATGCTCTCCCAATCAGACTCCCACAAGGGAAGAGACATGAATGGCACTGCTAAACCGAGACAGCCAACAAAGTGCCCAAAGAATGCTAATTCTTTTATATTCCATACTGGCTTGCTCCTTGGAAGAGCGAATAGAATTTATGAAGGTGTCCATGTAAATATATAGATGGTAATGATAACACCTGTTCATTTAACCTAAAAATGTAAAAAAAGAAGAGGCTTGATGGGAGGCTCACTCATCCTGCAAACTTGGAATTATCAATTTATCTTATTTTCAGTGGACTGGTTTCTCCACCAGGCATGTCACAGTGAGACCCTGGATAATGACTAATGGCCTCAGCAGGTGAAAAACGCCTTTATTCATGAACAGAGGTTCATTACACTGCTCCTGCCTATGCTGAAAATTTTGCTAGCTTTAAGTAAAAGATTCTGTGCTGATAAATCCCACTGGTAAGAGAAAAAGTTTGTGTTCTCATAATGTGCTGGAATTTCACAACATGTACATTCCACAGCAGGACTCAGGTTCCAAAAAGAAAAAAAAATAAATTTATGTACCCATAAAGGTAATGTGATAGATTTTGCAAAATGAGTCTGTCTTTTTTTTCTCACCTTACCTTTTGTGCTAGTTCTGCTCCCTGTAGCATGCTCCCTTTTTACTCCCTAGACCCGTAGCCTATTTTCTATTGGTGTCCCAAACAGCATGCTACTTTCTGAGGTGGTGTCAGGTCATGCAGCCCTCTCATGTTCACAGAGGATGCTGTAGATTCAACCTCACTGCAGATTCTTAGGGCTACCTCTTGGTCTTTTATTCACCAACTGGTTTATCAGAGCTCATCTTGGCTGCTGCATCTGCTTGGGTACTGCACCCTAGCTCTTGTTCTTGTTTAAGAGCTGGGTTTTGCCCTGAAAACCCTATTATAACCCAGTGGAGAAACCAGGCTTTGTTTTATTCTGTTGGTCTGTGCTCAATCCCTCTATTTCCTCAGGCATTGGTTCTGTCTTGGATCTCACAGGCTTTCCAGGATAAACATTATATTTGTGCACTGTATTTCCTCCTTGCCTGTGGCTGACTTCCCACCCACCAAGTCTACAGACTGTGTCACCGAAGTCCTGGATACCTTATTTTTCTTTATTTTACTGATACTTATGGGGTAATAGAGGTATAATAGGAGCTCAAACAGGAAGAGGCCTTTCCGAATAGGTAAGGTCTAAACTGACTTTCTTCTGTTGTGGCCAGTCAAATTTCCCTGAAGCAAACTATAACTTTGCAGAACCTTGAATGTCTTGAATGTCTGAACATGGTACTGAGGGACTTTGGATCTACTTTCCCAGCCTCATTTCCCACTTTTCCAATGTTTTCTTCCTAAGTCATGAAGTTTGGCTACACTGAGCTTATCATTTCTTGAGCACTTCACATTCTCTTAAACTTCTTTCACATTTCTTAAAATACAGGTGACAATCTTGTTTGTGATGCCTTTCCTGGTCCCTCACCCCCTCCTATCCACCGCCAATTTGGGTGGTGGCCTATAGATGTTCTGCACAAATCTATCACTGAGGTCCTTCTGGTGTCTGAGGCCTACCACTCCCGTTCTTACCTGTTTAGATTCTGATCAAGCACTATGTATTGAAATCATTTTTCCCTTAAACTCTAGCTCATAGATATCCCCCTTCCCAATTATAAGAGTTCTCTTGACTGCACATGTAGCATTTATTTATATACTATTTTATTGTTTTATACCAATTTGTGTGAATACTTTCTGGTAGTGGGGTAGGGCCCATGCTTCATTTATATTCTCCTAAGACATAGAATAGCACAGGGCGGGGCACCTGATAAACATCTATTAAATTGTTTTATACGAAAAGCCAATTTTCCCTTCTTTGTGAGGATCCTTTGCGGGAGCCCTCTTGATTTGGTAATTGATGCCTAGATATGAAGAGGACTAAGGAACTCACAGGGTATAGGATCTAATGCAATGATTTCTTTCTTTTTTTTAAAATTTAAATTCAATTTAGCTAACATATACTATATTATTAGTTTAGGAGTAGAATCCAATGACTCATCATTTGCATATAATACCCAGGGCTCATTACATCAAGTGCCCTCCTTAATGCCCATCATTCAGTTACCCCATCCATCTCCCCATCCCGTCTTCCAACAACCCTCAGTTTGTTTCCTAGAATTAAGAGTCTCTTACGGTTTCTATTGTTAGTTTGTCTGTATCAATCAACTTAGGAACTAATCTAATACATCAATTGGGACAACTTGCCATACAAATAATTAATGTATTTAAAAACTAAACTCAATTATTGCACTTATCTGCAGTTCTACTGGATCTTTCTGTGACACATACAGTTGTTTAAATGTCATGGCAATTTTAAAAGTAGCACATTCTGTATTTGGCAGCCAGGGTTTTCCTCAGAATTTTAATCCAAGTCCTATTCATTATGGGTCACTTCGCTGTACCTCCTTTTTCAGAAAGGTAAGAAACTCAAGCTTCATCCAACATAGTTCTGCCCAAGGAAACAAGCCACATACCTTACCCAGGGGCCAGAGCAAATAAGAGACAGGGGGAGGAGTAGTGGATCTCTCAGGTAGGTTACTTCTCCATTGACATTTTACTCCCTGCAGAATGGCTGATTTGATGAAAGTCTCTATGTTCATTAGGGACTCACCAGTTGTGCTGATGTTTACTCCTGTTACCAGTCTAATTGCTCCTTTGTAAAGCTGTCTTTTTTATTTGCTAGTAATTCCTAATGAGGAGAATTATGTAACAAAGCTGTAGGTGGAGAATAAGTACAAATACAGATAAGATCTCAGGTCGCACAGATTGAAGCTTCTTGCTCATTGGTTGTTAACTGTGAGAAAGTCTACCCAAAATACTTCAGGACACACATCTCTATGTGAGCACCTATGTGACTTCTCTCATGGAGTTACTACACAAGTCACTTTTTCTGGACCTTTCTCTCCTTTCCTCTCCTTTTACCTCTCTTCATCTTCCTTCCTCTTTCCTCTCTTTCTCTTCTTTTCTCCTTCTTCCCTCCCTCTTTCTCTTTCCTTCTTTATCTCCTTCTCACTGTTCTTTCCTTCCTATTTTTATGTGGAACACCTGGCAGAAATGAGGAGGAGTAGGGAAAGAGTAGTTCAGGTCCATAAATTGGGTGTCAAGAAAAGGATGGTTATTCTCAACTAATCTAAGCTAAGGTTAAGCTTCCTGAATGGATGTAGAGCTCTAGGAGTCTGTAAATTGGGAAGTGATGTGACTTGGCAAATGACAAGGAAGAGTGGGAAGAAAACAATATGACTGCCAGTCTTACTGGCAAAGGCAATGAGGGTGGGGATCAAACATGAGGTGGTGATTTAGATGGGTCTGTGCTTGCAGGAAAGGCAGCCTTCTAGCAGAGATGCCTGAACTCAGGTAAATGGAAGATGTTATTTCGAAGTAAGGAAACTGAGGTATGGCAAAATGAAGGGATCACATCAAGTTTAAGACGTTCACAGTGATCAAACTGGAAGAAAGCTCAAGCGCAGGGATCCAGGCTCAGTCAACTTCTTCACTCAATTCATCTTACTTGCTAAAGGAATGTGAATTTGTCAAGTCAATGACATTTATTAGACAGCAACTGTGTACGGAGCAGGGTCTAGGCATTTTGTCTGGAGGAGTGTGAGTGTGGGAGAGGATGAAATTGGGGTGAGTCTAATTAAAAACAAGGAAAATACGTCAATGCTGTCCATACAGAACACAGGAAACTTTCGGTCAGGTGAGTTAACTGAGCTTCTGTTTACATAGACCATATGCATTTATATTTTGCATATTAGAACTTAAAACAGAAAAATGCAAAGTGTAATAATTAACCAGCCCATGTTCCATTACTCAAAGGAGAAATGTTATTGGGGCTTCTGAAAAACTTCACTATCTACTTGGGAGAGAATAAAAATAAAACAAAGCAAATAACATTGTAGTATTATTTTGAAAAAAATTTATTTTGTAGATTCCCTAAAAAGGTCTTAGATAGTCTTAGGGGTCCCCATACCACACTTTGAGAAAAGAAAGAATAAGTACAGATTCTCTTATGAGATGAGAGATGAAGAACATAAGGAACCCTTGTATAGAAGCCCAGTTACAGCCTCCTTTTCTTGTGCCATGCCTGCCTCACAAGCAGAAACAAAGACAAAATTCTGCTGCCTGCTCCTTGGCCAACTCTCTTGCTCTAGGTCCTTGGCTTGCTTTGTCTGTCTCTCTCTTCCTTTCCCTATGTGTTGCCTTCTCTGTGTTTCATTCCCTCTCTTTCTTTCTTTCTCTGCTCACCTTCTCTAGCTCTTTCTCAGTGCATATGCCTATCTCTCTATGGATACTTCATGCTGTTCATGTGTATAAGGTGTGAGTATAAAGTAATAACATTCCATATCCACACACAAAAGTCATACTCATATATACAAGAGCATATATGACATATGTACAATTTATAAGAAATGTACATCAATACTGTACTCATCAAATTTAAAAGTACTCATCAAACTTTTTAAAAGTTCTCATGTGTACCTTTCCAAATACATCTTTTTCATTTCTGCAAAGATACACTATCCCCTTTTCATTTCCTATATTGTGTCTTCCCAGATATTTTCTTTGTATAGCTTGCCAAATTTGACCACTATACTTGTTTTTCAACAAACCAACTTTGGGCCATTAAAAAAAGACATAGAGGGGATTAAGAAGTGAAAACTTGCAATTATAAAATAAATAAGTCATGGAGACGAAAGTACAACATGGTGGGTATAGTTAATATTGTAAAATGTTAAAAAATCCTTTTCGGGATGCCTGGGTGGCTCAGTGGGTTAAGCCGCTGCCTACAGCTCAGGTCATGATCCCAGGGTCCTGGGATTGAGTCCCGCATCGGGCTCTCTGCTCGGCAGGGAGCCTGCCTCTCCCTCTCTCTGTGCCTGCCTCTCTGCCTACTTGTGTGATCTCTGTCAAATAAATAAATAAAATCTTAAAAAAATAATAATATAAAAAAATCCTTTTCATTACATTATTTTCTCTCCTTATTTTTATTATTTTCTTTCTCTTTTTTCAAAGTGTTATTCTAACAAAACTCTTTTTAAGAAAAATGTTTACATGATATAGTCAGCTTGAGTTATGAGTTATGCTGTTTTAAAATTTCTTAATATATGTATGTACATATATACATTTTAATGTTTCTTTTTGTTTTATTTTATTCTTTTCATCACAATAAGTATACTGTTCAATCCTCGTCCTCTATTTCACCAATCCCCCGACCTACCTTCACTCTTATAACGATCAGTTTGTTCTCCATAGCTAAGAGTCTATTTCTTGGTTTGTGAATGTGTGTTTCTCTTCTTTTTTCATTTGCTTGTTTATTTCTTAAATTCCATATATGAGTGAGATCATATAGTATTTGTCTTTCTCTGACTGACTTATTTCTCTTAGCATATGCATATATATATATGCATATACATATATATATATATGGAGAACAGTATGTATATTGCTTGTTCTTTACCCATTCATCTATCAATGGACACTGTGACTGCTTCCATAGTTTGGCTACTAATAATGCTGCTGTAAACAGGGGTGTGCATGTCTCCCTTTGAGTAGTGTTTCTGTATTTTGGAGGTGAATACCAAGTAGTGTCCCTTATGGATCATAGGGTAGTTTCATTTTTTTTTTTAAAGATTTTATTTATTTATTTGACAGACAGAAATCACAAGTAGGCAGAGAGGCAGGCACAGAGAGAGGGAGAGGCAGGCTCCCTGCCGAGCAGAGAGCCCGATGTGGGGCTCAATCCCAGGACCCTGGGATCATGACCTGAGCCGAAGGCAGAGGCTTTAACCCACTGAGCCACCCAGGTGCCCCAAGGTAGTTTCATTTTTAACATTTTAAGGAAACTCCATAGTGGTTTCCACAGTAGTTACACTAGTTTGCATCCCCACCAATAGAGTAAGAGGGTTTCTTTTTCTCTACATCCTCACCAACACTTGTTTCTTGTGTTTTTTATTTTAACCATTCTGACAGGTGTGAAGTGATAATCTTATTGTAGTTATATATAGTTTTTATTTCATTTCTATGATGATGATAAGTGATTTTGGGCATCTTTTCATGTGTCCATTGGCCATCTGGATATATTCTTTGGAGAAATGTCTGTTCATGTCTACTATCCATTTTCAAATGGGGTTATTTAATATTTTTTTGGTATTGAATTGTATTAGTTCTTTATGTATTTTGGATGTGAACCCTTTATTGGATATGTCACTTGCAAATATCTTCTCCCATTTCATAGGTTGCCTTTTATTTTTGTTTACTGTTTCCTTCACTGTGCAGAAGCTTTTTATTTTGATGTAGACCCAATAGTTTATTTTTACTCTTATTTCTCTTGCCTCAAGAGACATATCTAGGAAAATGTTGCTATGGCCAATGTCAGAGAGATCACTGCTTGTGCTCTGTTCAAGGATTCTTATGGTTTCAGGTCTCACATTAGGTCTTTAATCTATTTTGGGTTTATTTTGGGGTATGGTGACAGAAAGTTGTCCAATTTCACTTTTCCTGACACCAGTTGTTGAAAAGACTCTCTTTTTCCCACTGTATGTTCATTTCTCATTTGTTGAAGGTTAATTGACCATGTAATTGTAGGTTTATTTCTGGGTTTTCTGTTCTATGCTATTGATCTATGTGTCTGTTTTTATGCCAGTACCATAGTGTTTTAATTACTATTGCTTTTTTAAAAAATTAAATTCAACTAGCCAACACATAATGCATCATTAGAGTCAGATGTAGTGTCCAACTAATCATTAATTGCGTACAACACCCAGTGCCCATCACATCATGTGTCTTCCTTAATGCCTATCACCCAGTTACCCTATCCCCTCTACCTCTCCTTCAGCAACCCTTGGTTTGTTTCCCATTGCTAAGAGCCTTGCATGGTGTGTCTCCCTCTCTGATTTCTTCCAATTCAGTTTTCCCTCCCTTCCCTTATGATTCTCTGCACTTTTTTTTTTAAGATTTTATTTATTTATTTGTCAGAGAGAGAGAGAGCACGAGAGCAAGCAGAGGCAGACAGAGAGGCAGGCAGAGGCAGAGGGAGAAGCAGGCTCCCTGCCGAGCAAGGATCCTGATGTGGGACTCCATCCCAGGATGGTGGGATCATGACCTGAGCTGAAGGCAGCCGCTTAACCAAATGAGCGACTCAGGCGTCCCTGCACTGTTTCTTATATTCCACATATGAGTAAACCCACATGATAACTGTCTTTCTCAGATTGACTTACATCACGTAGCATAATACCCTCCAGTTCCATCCATGTCGATGTAAATGGTGAATATTCATAATATTTGATGGCTGAGTAACATTCCATTTTATGTATTTTCCACATCTTCTTCATCTATTCATCTATTGAAGGACATCTTTGCTCCTTTCACAGTTTGCCTATTGTGGACATTGCTGCTATGAACATTGGGGTGCAGGTGCCCCTGCATTTCATTACATTTGTGTCTTTGGGGCTAAATACCTAGTAGTGAAATTCCTGGGTCATAGGGTAGCTTTATTCTCAACTATTTGAGGAACCTCCATACTGTTCTCCAGAGTAGCTGTACCAGTTTATATTCCTACTAACAGTGTACGAGGGTTCCCCTTTCTCCACATCCTTGTCAACATTTGTTGTTTCCTATCTTGTTAATTTTAGCCATTCTGACTGGTGTAAGGTGGTATCTCATTGTGGTTTTGATTTGTATTTCCCTGGTGACAAGTGAAGTTGAGAATTTTTTCATGTGCCTGTTGGCCATTTGTATGTATTCTTTGGAGAAATATCTGTTTATGTCTTTTCCCCATTTCTTGGATTATTTGTTTTTTGGGTGTTGAGTTTGATAAGTTCTTTATAGATTTTGGATACTAGCCCTTTATCTGATATGTCTCTTGCAAATATCTTCTCCTATTCCATAGGTTACCTCTTAGTTTTGTTGAGTATTCCTTTTGCTGTGGAGAAGCTTTTTATCTTGATGAAGTCCCAATAATTCATTTTTGCTTTTGTTTCCCTTGCTTTGGAGAAGTGTCTAGCAAGAAGTTGCTGGAGGCAAGGTCGAAGAGTTTGCTGCCTATGTTCTCCTCTAGGATTTTGATGGATTCCTGTCTCATGTTGAGATCTTTCATCCATTTTGAGTTTATCTTTGTGTATGGTATAAGAGAATGGTCCAGTTTCATTCTTCTGCATGTGGCTGTCCAATTTTCCCAGCACCATTTATTGAAGAGACTATCTTTTTTCTATTGGATATTCTTTCCTGCTTTGTCAAAGATTAGTTCACCATAGAGTTGAGGGTCCATTTCTGGGTTCTCTATTCTGTTCCATTGGTATATGTGTCTGTTTTTGTGCTAGTACCATGTCTTGATCACAGCTTTGTAATACAGCTTGAGGTCAGGCATTTTGATGCCCCCAGCACTAGCTTTTTTTTTTTTTCCCAACATTCTTCTGGCTTTTTGGGGTCTTTTCTGGTTTCATGCAAATTTTAAGATTATTTGTTCCAGTTCTATGAAAAATGTCAATGGTAGTTTGATAGGGATTGCATTGAAAGTATAGGTTGCTCTGGGTAGCATAGATATTTTAACAATATTTTTTCTTCTAATCCATAAGCATGGAATATTTACCCATCTTTTTGTGTCTTCCTCAGTTTCTTTCATAAGTGTTCTGTAGTTTTTAGAGTACAGATCCTTTACCTCTTGGTTAAGTTTTTTCCCTAGGTATCTAATGATTTTTGGTTGCAATTATAAATGGGGTTGGTTTCTTAATCTCAGTTTCTTCAGTATCATTGTTACTGTATAGATTGCAACTGTTTCTATGCATTGATTTTGTATCCTGCCACATTGCTGAATTGCTGTAGGAATTCTAGCAATTTTGGTATGAAATCTTTTGGGTTTTCCACATAAAGTATCATATAACCAGTGAAGAGTGGGAGTTTGACTTCTTTGCCAATTTGAATGCCTTTTATTTCCTTTTCTTTTCTGATTGTTGAAGCTAGGACTTCCAGTACTATGTTGAAAAAAAGTGGTGAGAGTGGGCAGCCCTGTCATGTTCCCCATTGAGAATGATATTTGCTATAGGCTTTTCATAGATGGCTTTTATGATATTAAGGT
>ML101756.1:33974-46277 GCA_003697995.1 Taxidea taxus jeffersonii
AATGAGTTTGGAAGTTTTCCTTCCATTTCTATGTTTTCAAATAGTTTCAGGAGAATAAGTATGATTTCTTCTTTAATGTTTGGTAGAATTCTCCTTGGAAGCCCTCTGGCCTGGACTCTTGTCTTTTGGGTGGTTTTTGCTTAATTGCTTCAATTTCCTTGGTGGTTATGGGTCTGTTCAGATTTTCTATTTCTTCTTTTTTCAGTTTTAGTAGTTTATAAGTTTCCAGGAATGCATTCATTTCTTCCATTTTGTTTAATTTGTTGGCATATATTTGCTTATAATATGTTCTTAAAATTGTCTGTATGTCCTTGGTATTGGTTGTGATTTCTCCCCTTTTATTCATGATTTCATTAATTTATGTCCTTTCTCTTTTCTTTTTTATGTCTCTCTATGGGTTTATTGATATTATTAGTTCTTCCAAAGAACCGGCTTCTAGTTTTGTTGACCTGTTCTACTGTTCTTCTGGTTTCCATTTCATTGATTTCTAATTTTTATTATTTTTCTGCTCCTGCTTGGTTTAGGCTTTATTTGCTGTTCTTTCTCCAGCTCCTTTTAAATGTAAGGTTAGCTGTTTATCTGAGATTTTTCTAAATTCTTTGAGAGAGGCTTGGGTGGCTATGTATTTCCCTCTTAGGACCACCTTTGTGGGTTTTTTTTTCTTTTTTTTGGATGGTTGTGTTTTCATTTTTATTAGTTACCATGAATTTTTTGAGTGCTTTAACTTCTTGGTTGACCCATTCATTCTTTAGTAGGATGCTCTTTAACCTCCAACTATTTGAGTTCCTTCCAACTTTCCTTTTGTGATGGAGTTCAAGTTTCAAAGAATTGTGGTTAAAGTATGTGGGGAATATTCCCATTCTTTTGGTATCAGTGGAGACCAGAAATCAGAAATCAGTGATTTCTGATCAGTGACCAGAAATCAGTGACCAAAAATCAGTGGTTTCTGACCCAGTATGTGATTTACTCTGGAGAAAGTTCCATGTGCACTTGAGAAGAAAGTGTGTTCTATTGCTTTAGATAATAGAATAGAATAGAATAGAATGCTCCCTATATATCTGTGAAGTACATCTTGTCCAACGTGCGATTCAAAGCCCTTGTTTCCTTATTGATCTTCTGCTTAGATAATCTGTCTATTGCTGAGTTGGGTTTTGAAGTCCCCTACTATTATTGTATTATTTATGTGTTTCTTTAATGTGGTTATTAATTGGCTGGCATAATTGGCTGCTCCCAAATTAGGGGTATAAGTACTTCTTGTGGAATAGACTCTTTAAGTATGGTATAGTGTCTCTCTTCATCTCTCACTACAGTCTTTGGTTTAAAATCTAATTTGTCTGATATGAGGGTTGTTACCCCCACTTTCTTTTGAGGTCCATTATGGTTCTTCATTCCCTTACTTTCAGTCAGGAGGTGTCTTTCAGTTTAAAATGAGTCTCTTGAAGACAGCATATGGATGGCTTTTTTATCCAATCTGATACACTGTGTCTTTTGATTGGAGCATTTAGCCCATTACATTCAGAGAAACTATTGAAAGATATGAACTTAGTGCCATTGTGTTACTTATAAAGTCTCTATTTCTGAAGATTGTTTTTGTTTCTTTTTGGTTCACATTACTCCTGGGCTTTCTCTTCACTTACAGGATCCCCCCTAATATTTTTTCTAGGGCTGGCTAGGTGATCACATATTCTTTCAGTTTCTCTCTATCTCTCCTTCCATTCTGAATGGCAGCCTTGCTAGATAAAGTATTCTTGGCTGCATGTTTTTCTCATTTAGTAGTCTGAATATATCATGCCAGCCTTTTTGGCCTGCCAGGTCTCTGTGGATAGGTCTAATGTCGGTCTAATGTTCCTACCTCTCTAGTTTAGGAACCTCTTGTCTTGAGCTGCTTTCAGGATTTTCTCTTCAGCTCTGAAATTTGCAAGCTTCACTACTATATGTCAGGGTGTTGATTTATTCTTATTGATTTTGGGAGGATTCCTCTCTACCTCTTGAACATGAATGCCTGTTTCCTTCCCCAGATTAGGGTAGTTCTCAGCTATGATGTACACAGATATACCTTCTCCATCTTCTGCTTTTCTCTCTTTCTTTCTCTCTTAATCATCAGGTACCCCAATAATTCTGATGTTGGCACTTTTTTATTAAAATATTTTTATTAATGTGTAATGTATTATTTGCCCCAGGGGCAGAGGTCTATGAATCATCAGGCCTACACATTTCACAGCACTCATCATAGCATATACCTTCCCCAATGTCCATAACCCAACCATCCTCTCCCTACCCCCCCTACCCCTCAGCAGTTTGTTTTGTGAGATTAAGAGTCTCTTATGGTTTACCTCCCTCCTGATCCCATCTTGTTTCATTTTTTCCTTCCCTACCCTCCACAACTCCCCACTTTGCCTCTCAAATTCTTCATAGCAGAGAGATCATATAATAATTGTCTTTCTTTGATTGACTTATTTCACTCAGCATCATACCCTCTGGTTCCATCCACATCATTGCAAATGGCAAGATTTCATTTCTTTTGATGGCTGCATAGTATTCCAATGTGTGTGTGTGTGTGTGTGTGTGTGTGTGTGTATACCACATCTTCTTTATCCATTCATCTGTTGATGGACATCTAGGTTCTTTCCATAGTTTGGCTATTGTGGACATTGCTGCTATAAACATTTGGGTGCACGTGCCCCTTTGTATCACTACATTTGCATCTTTAGGGTAAATACTCAGTAGCACAATTCCTGGGTCATAGGGTAGTTCTATTTTCAACTTTTTGAGGAACCTCCATGCTGTTTTCCAGAGTGGCTGAACCAACTTGCATTCCCACCAACAGTGTAGGAGGGTTCCCCTTTCTCCACATCCTCGCCAGCATCTGTCACTTCCTGACTTGTTCATTTTAGCCATTCTGACTGGTATCTCATTGTGGTTTTGATTTGTATTTCCCTGATTGCAAGTGATGTTGGGCTTTTTTCATGTGTCTGTTGGCTATCTGGATGTCTTCCTTACAGAAATGTGTGTTCATGTCTTCTGTCCATTTCTTGATTGGATTATTTGTTCTTTGGGTGTTGAGTTTGCTAAGCTCTTTATAGATTTTGGATACTAGCCCTTTACCTGATATGTCATTTGTAAATATCTTCTCCCATTCTCTCAGTTGTCTTTTGGTTTTGTTGACTGTTTCCTTTGCTGTGCAAAAGCTTTTGATCTTGATGAAGTCCCAGTAATTCATTTTTGCCCTTGCTTCCCTTGCCTTTGGCGTTATTTCTAGGAAGAAGTTGCTGTGGCTGAAGTCAAAGAGGTTGCTGCCTGCGTTCTCCTCAAGGATTTTGATGGATTCCTGTCTCACACTGAGGCCTTTCATCCATTTTGAGTCTATTTTTGTGTATGGTATAAGGAAATGGTTCAGTTTCATTTTTCTATATGTGGCTGTCCAGTTTTCCCAACACCATTTGTTGAAGAGACTTTTTTTTTTTTCCATTGGACATTCTTTCCTGCTTTGTCAAAGATTAGTTGACCATAAAGTTGAGGGTCTATTTCTGGGATTTCTATTCTGTTCCATTGATCTTTGTGTCTGTTTTTGTGCCAGTACCATACTGTCTTGATGATGACATTTTTATAATAGAGCTTGAAGTCTGGGATTGTGATGCCACCAACTCTGGCTTTTTTTTTTTTTAACATTCCTCTGGCTATTTGGGGTCTTTTTCTGGTTCTATATAAGTTTTAAGATTATTTGTTCCATTTCTTTGAAAAAAATGATGGTATTTTGATAGGGATTGCATTAAATGTGTAGATTGCTTTAGGTAGCATAGACATTTTCACAATATTCTTCCAATCCATGAGCATGGAACGTTTTTCCATGTCTTTATGTCTTCCTCAATATCTGTCATGAGTACTTTATAGTTTTCTGGGTATAGATTCTTTGCCTCTTTGGTTAGGTTTATTCCTAGGTATCCTATGGTTTTAGGTGCAATTGTAAATGGGATCGAATCTTTAATTTCTCTTTCTTCTGTCTTGCTGTTGGTGTATAGAAATGCAACCGATTTCCGTTCATTGATTTTATATCCTGCCACTTTACTGAATTCCTGCATGAGTTCTAGAAGTTTTGGAGTGGACTCTTTTGGGTTTTCCACCTAAAGTATCATATCATCTGCAAAGAGTGAGAGTTTGACGTCTTCCTTGCAAATTTGGATGCCTTTTGTTTCTTTTTGTTGTCTGCTTGCTGAGACTAGGACTTCTAGTACTATGTTGAATAGCAGTGGTGATAGTGGACATCCTTGCCTTGTTCCTGACCTTAGTGAAAAGCTCTTAGTTTTTCCCCATTGAGAATGATATTTGTTGTGGGTTTTTCACAGATGGCTTTGATGATATTGAGATATGTACCCTTTATCCCTACACTGTGAAGAGTTTTGGTCAAGAAAGGATATTGTACTTTGTCAAATGCTTTTTCAGCATCTATTGAGAGTATCATATGGTTCTTTTTGTTTCCTTTATTATTGTGTTGTATCACATTGATTGACTTGCAGATGTTGAATGAATCGTGCAGCCCAGGAATAAATCCCACTTGGTTGTGGTGAATAATTTTTTTAATGTACTGTTGGAACCTATTGGCTAGTATTTTGATGAGAATTTTTGCATCTGTGTTCATATAGGATATTGGTCCTTAATTCTTTTTTGTTGGGGTCTTTGTCTGGTTTTGGGATCAAGGTAATGCTGGCCTCATAAAATGAGTTTGGAAGTTTTCCTTCCATTTCTATTTTTTGGAACAGTTTCAGGAGAATAGGTATTAATTCTTCTTTAAATGTTTGGTAGAATTCTCCTGAGAAGCCGTCTGGCCCTGGGCTCTTATTTGTTGGGAGATTTTTGATGACTGCTTCAAATTCCTTACTGGTTATGGGTCTATTCAGGTTTTCTATTTCTTCCTGGTTCAGTTTTGGTAGGTTATATGTCCCAAGAAATGCATTCATTTCTTCCAGATTGTCAAATTTGCTGGTGTATAGTTTCTCATAATATGTTCTTATAATTGCTTGTGTTTCTTCGGTGTTGGTTGTGATCTCTCCTCTTTCATTCAGGATTTTATTAGTTTGGGTCCTTTCTCTTTTCTTTTTGATAAGTCTGGCCAGGGGTTTATCAATCTTATTAATTCTTTCAAGGATCCAGCTCCTAGTTTAATTGATTTGTTCTACTGTTCTTTTTGGTTTCTATTTCATTGATTTCTGCTCTGATCTTTATTATTTATCTTCTCCTGCTGGGTTTTGATGTTGGTTCATTTTATGGCATTGCTGATTCCTTGAAGCCTCTTCTCATGCCCTGTTAGTTCTTTTCCTCAGCTTCCTTCCTTTCCACCAACTTGTCTTCTGTGTCACTTACTCTCCTTTCTGCCTCATTTATCCTGTTGTTAGAGCATCCAATTTAGACTGCATCTCAATTACAGCATTTTTAATTTCAGCCTAATTAGATCTCATTCCTACACTAAGAGATTTCCTGGTATCTTTTATGCTTTTTTCCACATCCAACTAGTAACTTTATAACTGTTACCCTGAATTCCAGTTCAGACATTTTACTTACATCCATATCGGTTAGATAGGTGGCAGAAAGTATTACCTCTGGTTCTTTACTTTGACTTCCTCCTTCTAGTCATTTTTCCCAGAGAAGAAATGGATGAATGAGTGAGCAGAGTCAGCAACATTAATCATGACCCAAGCAAAATACGTACTAGACAAATCCAAAGAGGTTAGAAACCAAAGAAGAAAAGGAAAAGAAAAAGAAAATGGAAAAGGAAAAGAAAAAGAAAAAATAAAGAGAAGAAGAGAGAATATAACCTCACAGGGTGGACAAAACAGAGTGCTCTAGCTGTTCTTGAGTGTATTTTGGTCTGTGTGTTAGAAGACACTGAATACGAAAATTGTAAAAAAGCAAAATTTATATTTATACAAAAATAAAATCTAATAGAGTGAAATGAAACTATTAATGAAAAATAGACCTATAAAATATAAATGTAAAAAATGAAAGGTAAAAAAAGAAAGCGTTAAAGAAAGTTAAAAAACAAAGAGTTCATAAATAAACTAGTTGAAAGGGGAGAAAAGAATAAAAAGAAATGGAAAATTTTAAACTGAAAGATAAATGAATCATGAGAAAAAAACCCTCAAATTCTATATACTATTTTCCCCTAACACTGGAGTTTTACAGTTTTGTTGGATCCAGAAGCTTGCTGTGGGCCTATTCTTCCATTTGGTCTTCTGGGGGAGGGGCCTAGAGTGCTGCTTCTTAGGTGTCTTTGCTTGGGCAGAGTTGAACAGCCCTTTGCTAGGAGCCTGGACTCAGTGTAAGCTTATCTTCTGTGTGGCTTTTGTTCTCTGAAGGCTTTGTGTCTCTTTAGAGGATCAAAATAAAAATGGCTGGGCCCAATTTCCAACACCAGAGCCAAAAAAATCCTAGCCCCTCTCTTCAGTAATCCCTCAGGGATAAGTGGTCTTCACTTTTGTGTGTGCCAAACTGCAGACACCTGTGGTGCACGCCCACACTGATCTGTCTGGAGGAAGGCAGAGGGGCCCCATGTTCCTGTCCTTTGAACGTTTCCCACTCAGAGAGTGGCCACCTGATGGAGCAGCAGCTTGTGGTTTATGGTGAACCAACATGAGAGTCCCATTCTGGACTCATTGACTATAACCAGCTTCCTGGCTCCAACAGTTGGGAACTCTACCAGTTCAGGTGCCTCATTATTTCTGTGACTCTGGGGATCCTGAGACCACACTGTTCCACCTGGAATTTTGCCCCTTTTTACCACATGAGCTTCTTTCAGGCAGGGATGTCTCTCACTGGAGCAGATTCTAAGGGTTCTGATTCTGACCTCTGGGGCTGTATCAGTCTCCAGTAGCTGGCTTACTGAGGTTCCCTCCCTCCACCATTTATCTTCCAATATATCCCCCCAGATTCACTTCTCCACACCTCCTACCTTGCAGAAAGTTGTCACTTTTCTGCTTGTAGAGTTCCATATATTCTTTTCTTATATCTCAGGTTGAATTCATGGGTGTTCAGAATGATTTGATAGTTATCCAGCCAAATTCAAAGGACCAGATGAAACAAGTTCCCTTACTCTTCCACCATCTTGCTAGAAAACATTATGACTTCATAATATAACTTGAAATCAGAATTGTCATAACTCTTTTTTTTTCTTTTTCAATATTGCTTTAGCTATTCAAGGTCTTTTGTGGTTTCATACAAATTTTAGGATTCTTTATTCTAGTTCTGTGAAAAATTTTGTTGGTATTGTGATAGGGATTGCATTAAATGTGTAGAATGCTTTAGAGAATATAGACATTTTAACGATATTTGTTCTTCCAAACCATGAGCATGGAATGTCTTTCCATTTCTTTTTTTTTATACATTTTATTATTTTTAAATTTTTTTTTTATTTTCATATAAACATATAATGTAACCCCACCACCCTCTCCCAACATCCATCCCCCCCACCCCCCTCAGTTTGTTTTATGACATTAAGAATCTCTTTTGGTTTGTCTCCCTCCCGATCCCATCTTGTTTCATTTATTCTTTTCCTACCCCCTTAACCCCCACCCCCGTTGCATCTCCACTTCCTCATATCAGGGAAATCATATGATAGTTGTCTTTCTCCAATTGACTTATATATATACAATGCCATCAAAAGAAATGAAATCTTGCCATTTGCGACGACATGGATGGAACTAGAGGGTATTATGCTTAGTGAAATATGTCTTTCCATTTTTTTTATGCTATTTTGAATTTGTTTCATCAGTGTTTTATAGTTTTCAGAGTACTTCTTTGATTAGGTTTATTCCTAGTATTTTATTGATTTTGGTGCAATTGCAAATGAGATTGTTTTCTTAATTTCACTTTCTGCTACTTCATTATTAAATGTATAAGGATGTAATATATTTCTGTACATCAATTTTGTTGTCTTGGGACTTTATTGAGTTAATTTATCAGTTCTGTTTTATTTTATTTATTTTTGTGGAGTCTTTCAGGTTTTCTATACATAGTATCACGTCATCTGGACATAGTGAAAGTTTTACTTCTTCCTTACAGATTTGGATGCCTTTTATATCTTTTTGATTTTTGATGCTGTGGTTAGGACTTACAGTACCATGTCAAACAAAAGTGGTAAAAGTGGACATACTTATCTTATTCTTGACATTATGAGAAAAGTCAGTTTTTCACCATTAAGTATATTAGCTGTGGGTTTTTCATATAATGACTTTATTATGTCGAGATATGTTCCCTCTAGACTTTGCAGAAAGTTTTTATCATGAATGGATGCTGTACTTTGTCAAATACTTTTTCTGCATCTATTGAAATGATCATATGGTTTTTATTCTCTTATTGATGTGATGTATCATGTTGATTATTTTGCAAATATTAAACCACCTTTGCATCATGGGAATAAATGCTGTTTGGTCATGGTGTATGGTTTTTTAAAAAAATATATTATTAGATTCAGTTTGCTAATATTTTGTTGGGAATTTTTGCATCTGTATTCATGAGAGATATTTGCTTATTGTTCTCTTTTGTTGTGGTGTCTCTATCTGGTTTTGGTGTCAGGCTGATACTGGCCAATAGAATGCATTTGAAAATTTTTCTTCCCCTTTGAATACTTTGAGAAGGATGGAGATTTTATATATATATAAAGAGAGAGAGAGAGAGAGAGAGGGAGAGAGAGGCAGAGAGAGAGAAAGTACACAAGCAGGAGGAGTGGAAGGGACAAACAGACTGCACTGAGTGCTGAGCCTCATGCAGGGGTTGATCTCAGGACCTTGAGATCATGACCTGAACTTAACTCAAGAGTCAGATGCTTCACCATTTGCACTACCCAGGGCCCCCTTAATATTAGTTTTTTGATGATGAGTTCTAGCCTAATTGCATTAAATTAGAAAATGATACCAATTCTTGGAAATTTGTTGAGACTTCTTCATTGTGAACTTTTTTAATAGACAAAATCTTTATTTTTTATTTTGTTCAGTTAGCCATAGTATAGCACATCATTAGTTTTTGATGTAGTGTTCAATGATTCCTTAGTTACATATAACACCCAGTGCACATCACAACACATGCTCTCAATACCCATCACCCTGTTACGCCTTCCCCTACCCACCTCCCTTCTGAGACCCTCAGTTTGTTTCCCAGGGTCCATAGTCTGTCATGGTTCATCACCCTCTCTGATTTCTCCCCCTTCAGATTTCCCTCCCTTCCCCTGTAGTCTTCCATGCTATTGCTTGTGTTCTCTTATAAATGTTCTATGGGTATAGAAAATAATGCATATTCCTTATTTGTTAAATGTACTTTTCTTGTGTGTACATGACTCAACCTTGTTAATTTTATTGTTGTGTTCTGTATATTTTCTGAGGCTTTGTTTGTTTGTTTTGTTTTTGCTTGCTTGATTTATCAAGTCCTAAGACGGATAGTCTGAAACTTTTTACTATGATAGAGAATTTCTCTCTTCCAGAAGTTCTGACAATTTTTGCTTTATATATCATGAGTTATTATTATGTGTACAGAATTTTAGACTTTTTATGCATCTCTGGTGAATTATAACTTTGGTCAATATATAATGAACTTTGTGTACTCAACCCACTGGAGGTATTCTCATTCAAGACTTCCAGATATTTGAAAAGTTCCTGACCTGATCTCTTATTCTGCTTAGAGATCTCAGCATGGTTTTTGTTTTTTTTGAAATTGTGGCCTATTTAAACAAAGGCCTTGGAGTTTCAGAGGTGAACAGATGCCCAAAGGAAAACTGCATGTTTCCGATCTTACTCAATTCTTTGTTTTAATTGCTTTCTTTTCCTGTTTTTGTTTTTGTTTGTTTGTTTTCCCCTTTCTGGATTACTTGTTTTTTCTAGCCTTAAATGACTCTCTTCCTTCCCATAAATTTAGAAAAGTTTTGGTTTACTTTTTGAATATTTTATCCATCATTTATGTGTTCATAATTAGAGGATTTCTTCAAACATCTATCATGGTATTTTTCTGGGAATAGAAGTTCCATTCTCAATTCTTTATACACATATAATGTTTATCTTTATGACTCCCTTTAATTCCTTTATGTTCTTCTTACTTATTTAAACTACAATTACCTAGACAATTAAAATTTTAATAATTACAGAATTTTCATATGTATTGTATTTTATTGCAATTTACATGTATTATAGAAAGTTTGAAAACCAGAGCAAAGTGAGGAGAAAAAAACTGTTTATAATAATCTGTAAGAATGACTCAGTGTTTTTTGGGGGGAGCAGTCATGTTCATTGCGGTGTAAATTATAAAATTTATCTCTAAACTTTATAATTATATGAGTTTTGACAAATATTTGCAGTTGCATAACCACTGCCACAACCATAATCTAGATATTTCAAACACCACTCCTCACAAACTTTGGCCCTGGCAGCCACTCATATACTATCAATACAGTTTTGTTTGTTCTAGAATTTTAAAGATGAAATCATATAGTATGAAGTATAGTGTCTGGCTTCTTTCATTTACAATAAAGCTTTGAGATTCAATGTTGTTGCATTTATCAGTAGTCTGATCCTCATTTTAGATTCTGAATAGTATTCTATTATATGGATATATCAAAATTTTTTTATCCATTTGCCAATTGGTAATTGGGTTATTGGGTTGCCAATTGGTAATTGGGTTACAATATGGGTTGTTTCCAATTTTTGGCTATTGTAAATAAAACTACTCTGAAATTCATGTAGTGTGAAAGATTTCTTTAGACAAATTTGTATTTCACTTTGCTAAATACCAGGACTGGAATTATTCAGTCATAGGATAAATTTATATTTAACTTTATAAGAAACTACCAAATTGTTTTCCAAAGTGGTTGCTTCATTTTGGATTCCCACTAACACCAACACTTGCTAGTGTAATACTTTTTTAGTTTTAGTCATTTTAGTGTTAGATAGTGGTGTCTCACTTTGGTTTTAATTTGTATTTTTTTAATGAATATTAATTTTGAGCATTTTTATGTGTTTTTTTGACATCTGCATATTATTTTTGGTAAAGTATCCAAATCTTTAGCCCATTAAAAAATTTCATCTTTTTATATGGAGTTGTAAGTGATCTTTATACAGTTGACTATTGAACAACATGGGTTTGAACTGTGTGAGTCCCCTTATATGCAGATTTTTCCAACAAATTCAGTATAGTAGTAGAAATATATTTTCTCTTATGATTTTCTTAATAATATTTTCTTTCTTCTAGTTTACTTTATTGTAAGAATACTGTATATTATGTGCATTAAGCAATTGTTTATGTTATTGGTAAGGTTTTTGGTCAATACTAGGCCATTAGTAAAGCTTTTGAGGAATCAAAAGTTGTATATGGATTTTTGACTGCATGGGGGTCAGTGCCCTTAAGTCCTGCGTTGTTCAAGGGTCAGCTCTATTCTACATCTCTGTCCTTTATCACATAAATATTTTTGCAATTATTTTCTTGAAGTGTGTGGCTTGCCTTTAATTTTCTCAATCATGTCTTTTGAAGAGCAAAATATTTTAATATTGATGAATTCAAATTTATCAGTTTTCTTTCAAACTTTGTGTACTTTGTAGCCTGTTTAAAAAAAACAACAACATATGCTTTATCTGAGATCTACTAAGATTTTCTTTTATGTTTTCTATTACAAATTTTATAGTTTTATTGTCTGTGCCATGTTTTGAATTAATTTTTGAGTATGATGTGAGGTAAATATGGGTCAATATTCTGTTCTTTTCTCTTCTTTCTATCTTCCTCCTTTTCCCGTCTCTCTCTCTCTCTCTTTACATATGAAAATCCAATAGTCTCTGTACAACTTGTTGAAAAGATTATTTCCCCATTGAATTGCCTTTGTCCCTTTGTTGAAGAGCAGTGAAGCTTGTAAGTGTGTATCTAGTTGTAGACTTTATATTCTGTTCTATTGAAAAATAATCATTGTGCTAAGATCACATTGTCTTATGACAGTATAACTGTCTAGTAAATATTAGGTAGTGTAAAGACTCCAGTTATTTTCTTCCTTTCCAAAATTGTTTTGGGGACTCTAGGTCCATTGTATATTTGTGTACATTTTAGGTTCAGTTTGCAGTTTTTACCAAAATCCTAGAATCCTAGGATTTTTATTGGAATTACATTAAATATATAGATCAATTTGGGAAAAATTGGTTTCTTAACAATATTGAATCTGACATATCTTTTCATTTATGCAGAGCTTTAATTTTGCCAACATACAGGTTTTACACATTTTTGTTAAATTTATCAGTAAATATTTCATAATTTTGTAAAAGACATTCTAAAATTTTATTTTTGGAT
>RCUC01130917.1:0-13182 GCA_003697995.1 Taxidea taxus jeffersonii
CTAGACCTAGCGTTCATGTCTTTGGGTTTGACCCCCACCCGCAGAATAACAAGGGAGGTTCACACCACAGAGAAGGAAGGAGACCCTCAACCCAGAGCCAAGAATGAAAGCCCTCATTAGGAAAGACATGGAACCTGTAGGACATTCTGATTTGCTTTCTGGAATACGACCAGCATGGTGGGCAGTTCTCTTTGCTAGGTGGATTATTGGCAAATTGTTTTGCTGATGCCCCATGAGTTGATTGCTGCTCTGGGGAGTTAACTGAGTAGAGAAGCTCATTACGGGGTCCAAGACGGTCATTTAATCAGGTTAATTAAATAACGAATTAGGTGACCCTCTCGCTTTTTTGGATTTGCGGGGAATTATTTTTTCATATTCATGCAGAAGTCTGCAAACTTTCTCGGGCGGGGCCAAACGGTGAGTAGGCTGGGCTCAGTGGCCGTATCCTCTCTGCTGCAGCCGCACGACATGGTTCTCGCAACACAAAAATAGCCACAGATGACACGAAAATAAGGAGGTGTGGCTGTGGTTCAATAAAACTTTATCGATGGGCACCAAATGTCACTTTCATAGGGTTTTCATGTATCACAAAATATCATTCTTTTGATTTCTTTTTTCCCCAGCCATTTAAAAATGGCAAAACCGTTCTTAGTTTGCAAGTCATTGAAGACAGATGGCAGGACAAATTTGGCCTAATGGGCTGTAGTTTGCCAACCCCTGCATTAGTGGATGCTTCAATACACCCCCTGCCGCAAGGAGACAAGTGCTAATTTCCAAAATAGAAATGAGCATTCTGAAGTTTTCTCAGCAGTTTCAAAATCGCTGCGCAAGATAGACAACTGGCCCGTCACCAAGCCTTAAGCAAGCCAAGCCAAGGCTGACTGGCCTAATTCAATGACAAAATCTAGGGTTCCCAGGGACCTGGAAGCCACACAGTTCATCTTCTACGAGACCAGAGCTCTAACCCCTGAGCTACGGAGCCCAGTTCCTCTTCTAGACATGATGCGTGACCGCATTTAAACCAGTTAGGGACACAAGGCTCATTTAGAGATGCAAAGCTCTGGAGTCCTGGAGTAAATGATCTCATCACCACGACCCTCAACCACTGATTTTCACCCTGGAGACTTTGAAGCACCGTGATGCAGTTCTGGTTCGTGTAACCCAGCTTCCTAAGGATGCTGGACAGAATTGCTACCCCTGCCCCACCCCACTCCACCTCCATGTACCAGACCCGTAACTGAAGGCAGGACTCCACCTCTAGGCTTTCCTCCACCAAGCCAGCCATGACCTTCAGAGTTGCTCACCAGACCTAGGTCTAGGTGGTACCTGATCATGTGGCTCCTGAAAGCTTTCAGCAACCCCGGGTGAAAGCATTGCACTTGAACAGGATTTCAAACTAGAGAATGAAGTAGGCTTGACAGCAATTTCCACAGGATGCCAGAGTAGGTAGAAAAAAAAAAAATAACTCAGAGTTATTCTTTCTGGCATCTGCCAGGATACTTAAGTTTTGAGTCCATAGTAAGGTTTTGATATTTTCCAAAACCTTCGTGGGAGGAAGGAGGGTGGTGGGGGGCTAGCAGAGTCAAGCCCAGGGTCTTGTACACAGTGGATTCTCAGGGAGCGTTTATGACAAATGAAAGGGGGAAGGCATTTTGGGGGGGCACTGGACTACCAGTTGGACTCCCTCTCAGGGCTCTATGGACATGTGTTATTCTGGGGGGAAAGGTCCCCTCTAGAGCCAGACAGACCGAATCCTGTCCTAATTTTACACCACCAGCTCTGTCTCAAGCAGCTGTCACTGGCTCAGTATTATCTTCAAAGAGGAATCCAGAGGCGCCTGGGGGGCTCCGTCGGTGGAGTGTCTGACTCTTGATTTTGGCTCAGGTCATGATCTCAGGGTCGTGGGATGGAGCCCCGCCTTGGGGTCTGAGCTGGGCCTGGAGCCTGCTTAAGATACTCTTTCTTCCCCTCCCCTCCCTCTAAAAAAAAAAAAAAAAGAGAAATGCAGCTTCTCTGAGCTTTGCCAAAGTCTCCTCGGTCAGTAAGTGTCTCCTTTCGGCTGTGCTGGCAGTCGGTCCTACAGCCAGGGCTGTTGGGCAAGTGGAAGGAGCCAGCCCCCACCCAGCTCAGGATGTGGTCCTGGGTTGTGGAGTATGCCCCTCTGTGTGGGAGAAAAACTCCAGAGGGTTAGAAGGGATGGGAGGGGAGGAGGCTAGGGCTTCATTTGTTCTTTTTCCTTACAGAATAATTATGACATTTCAGCAGTTTTTATGTTCTTCTCTTTGGTAATTTTTTCTCGGGGTGGGAAGGGAGAAAAGAATGGTTGCCAGGGAGATGGAAGGGAAGTTGGAAAGAGGCTGCCCTCTGGGAGTGATTAAACCCCAGAGAGAGATACACGTAGTCCTAGAAGACAGAGAAGGTTTTTTAAAAGATTATTTACAACTGAAAAACTGGCTTCCTGTCCTCCGTCCAGAAAGCACTTCTCGTCTGGTCCAGGAAGGGCATCTTTGCATCTTAGCATTAAACTCTGAGCTCTTGAAGGCACGGTTTGGGTCTTGGTGGTCTTTGAAGCCCCAGCACCCATCCTGAAGTCTGGCATATAGTAGGTGCCCTATACGTGCAAATGACAGAGTACATAAAGACTGAATGAGCAAGCGGAAGACATGCTGAGCACCAGCAGCTCTCTGGGCAATGGATTCTGTGCTCAGCACGATCCCAGCTACTCCCCACCCAGAGGCGGGCTGTCTGCAAAAAGGAACAGCGGTCCAGACCTGGGAGAACGGCTTGAAAAGGTGTGAAATGTGTTGAATTTCAGTCTCTTTGCTGCAAATACGTGGAAAAATCCTTTACCGCTGCTCACGTGACTGGCCCGTCCTGTCTTTAACAGTTTCTCTTTAAGGGGAATTTGGCTTTCAGATGGTGGGAAACTATCAGACTTGGGCTCCAGCAGAAATTCTCTTCCCTGGTGGTGTGTTGGAGCATTTGGGGGCGGGGGGTGTGGAGGATAGGACTTAAAAAATTCCAAAGCAAGCCGGCACCCTAGGCCAAATGCACCTGTATTTCGGCAGGTGGGACCCTGGACAAGCCCTCCAGGGGATTCGACCGTGAGCAGCCAAGGCTAAGAACCACCCAGGGAGAGTTGAGTTCACTTGTGTTGACACGATAATACTAGACAGCTGCTCCTGAGTTCGTGGCCAAACTGGGGTGGGGGGTAGTGGGGGGACTTTTAAGGGTGGAAATAATAATCCTATGGATTATAGTCTTTGATTGGAGTCAGCACTTTTTATTTTTGACAGTGGCTTCAGTAAGTGAAAAAATAAAACCTTGAGACTTTGTGTCAAGAAGTCATTTAGTTGGATTTTAAAGCTTTATTGCTTTTTGGCAGCTTTTGAATGGGGTTGGGGTGGCGAGGAATATCTGGTGTTAAGAGAAATGTCATGATTTTTTTAAGAGCAAGGTTGACATTATTATTTCCTGAATCCCCAGCTCCTAACGTGGGGCCTGCCATGCAGCAGATACTTAGAAATGCTGGAATAATTACAGCAGTTGCTGCCTGCTAGATGCTTCCTGCTATATTCACCGTCTCATTTCATCTTTAGAGTAACCATGTACAATAGGTCATTTTACAGGGTGTGGTGGCTGACTTCTAAGATGGCCTGAGATTCTGCTCCCTATTATGTATGCCCTGTGTATGTCCCCCTCCCCACTGAGTGTGGGAACGTGATGGGATATAGCTCATAAATATGTTACACTGTGGCAAAGATGAAGGGATTTTGCAGATGTAATTAGGGCCCCTAATATAAATTAATTAAAAGGGAGTTTATCTTGGGTGGGCCTGACCTAATCAGGCGAGCCCTTTAAAATACATTCAGGGGGCTCGAGACTCAAGTCATGTTGGGCATACAGAAGCATGCCACCAGGATTTTTTTCTTTTTCTTTTTTTAAAAAAAGATTTATTTATTTATTTGGTGTGGGGGGGAGAGAGGGCACACATGAGCAGGAAAGGCAGAAGGAGAGGGAGAGAATCCCAAGAAGACTCTGCACAGAGCAGGGAGCCTGATATGGGGTTCGATATCATGACCTCAAGATCATGACCCCAGTTGAAACCAAGAGTCTGATCCTTAACCGACTGTGTCACCCAAGCACCCCAATATGCCACCAAGATTTCTAAAGCTGCAAGCAAATGGACTCTGGTGACAACCCTGAGTCTCAGATAAGAGCTGAGCAGAGGACCCAGCTAAGCTGTGCCTGGACTCCTAACCCAGAGAAACGGAGATGATGAGTAGGCGTTGCTGTGACCTACTAAGCTTGTGGTAATTTGTTACATGGCAGGAGAAAACAAATACACTAGTGAGGGAATAATGACACCGAGAAGTCACAGGACTTGGCCAAGGTTGCACATTAGGAATGGTGGAGCTGTGAATAGAACCCTGCCGTTTCTGAGCCCTTACTGTTCGGCATTGACACTAGCGTCGGTTTGTGAAATAAGGCTCATCTGCTTCAGCTCACCGATGTTCCATAAATATAAATGGAACAAAACCAAGGCTGATACCTTAGTGATGCTTGGTGGAACAAAGTGGAATCAGAAGCAGGACATGTCAGCATATGTCACACGTGGTTTCGACACACGGCGGGTGTCAGAGCTACAGGCATGGAAAGCGTGTCTTTTTGGACTCTTGCTCCCAGCTGTCTCCACACGTAGACACATTTGGAAGTCATGCACAGGAGAAGGGCTGAGGAAAACCCTTCTAAGAAGGACCAGGAGCACAAAAGCCAATTTACTGAACATCAAAAAAACCTCAAGGAGAAAATAGACGTGGCCAGTGGTCACGTAGTGACTCCCATCTGTTTTGCTCCCGCTGAGAAGATGCTGACCGACTTTTCTGATTGGATCCAGAGTTTAGACCATCGTGATTATTAGAGTTGCCCTTCCTTAGAGAAAAGCTAATCTTTACTGCTAGTAGTGGTAATGTACATTTAATCTGGCTTTTCCTGTGCATGTGTGTGTGTGTGTGTGTGTGTGTAAAATTTGTTGGTGGGGAAGGGGTGTCTTGGAAAGTTACTGTTTTCTTCCAGTCAGCTTGGATGTATCTTTCTCTTTTCTCCTCACTCACCTGTCCTTTTTCTGCCTGGGAGGTAGATGTGATGCACAGAGGTGAGCAGCCATTTTGGGAGCATGAGGACTTATCCTCATGATAAGAAGAGGAGGCTATGAATGGCTTGGGTCTCTGATGTCATCATAGAGTCCCACCAGCCTTGCACTGCCTTCCTTTGGACACTTCTCTTTCTGTTGGTGGAACTTTTTTTTCTTCTCCCTTCAGGACACCTGTAATTCTGTCTGATATATAAATCTAAAAAATAATGTACACTCCCCAAGTATTTGAAACGTACTTGGTAAACTGTCCAGTGTTAACGTGTGCAAGGAATAATCATTATAATTTAAGGATCCTTTTCTAGAGTATAATCAGGGTGAGGGGGGAATTCAGGGATGCCTCCCTCCTTCATTACCGACTCATGGGAAGGATGCATAATGGTGTGAGATGAGGAATAGGGTGGCTGAGATAGATTTTAACCACAATAATGAATCACTCATTGGCCCTGATGTGTTTAATTTTGTCTAAAGCACAGAAGACCCAAGAAGGAGCTGCTCTTTGTCTTTGAGCAACTCTGAAGTGAGCATCTGTCTGGGATCTAAGAAGTACATTCAGATTCGGGGTGTGATGAGTGGGTTTGCCCCCTGTGCACACCAGTGAGGCGACGGGCTGCATCATTGGATGCAGGATCTGTAACAAGAAGGGGACAGACCCACTTTCCCCTCCCTGGTCCAATCAGAGCTGAATCACTGAATTCAGCTCAGGGGCATCTAGGTATATTGTCCCTCATTCATTGTGATTTGGGGCATGGCTGAAGGAGGTGGGAGTAATTAGATCGAAGAAGAGAGAAGCCACTGGGAGACACGGCAGCTAGGAAAGACTGCTTCATAGAAGAGTGATCAAACCCATCTCACCCCACCATCTCACCCTGCCCCAATAGGTGGAATGGGAACCAGCGATGGAAGCTTCCAGAAGGCAGTTCTGGATGGGGATTTGGATTTGCTTACGATGCTAACAGCTACAGCTGTCAAAGACAGAGTGGCCCAGCTCAGTAGACGGTTGTGTCGTTGCTGGCACTTTAGATGGGATGACTGCAGAGATGGCGGACAGGGAACCCCACGGGTCACGTGTTCACTCCTTCACTCAATGACTTCACTGATGGGTTAGAACTGCTGAATTTCTACTATGTGTCAGGCTCTTAGTGGTCAGACTATGACCTTGAAGATCTCTCCCGTCTTGGCGATTCTCTGATGCTCTGAACGTGACGAGCTCGGTTTTGCACAAGGCAGAACCGAAGCACCCAAATCCGAGACGGGTTGCATCAAGTCACACGGCCTGTCAGCGATGGACCCATGCCTGTCTCTGAGCCTTTGCTCTGCTTCCTCTCCTTTCTTTTTCAATCATCTGCTGCTTTCAGAGAAAACCAAGTCATGCTCTTTAAGCCATCAAGGCTTGGGGAGCGTGTTTAGACAAGATGTGCAGTTACCCAATAGTGGTCTGAGTGATGTGTTTTCCTCACTCCAACAAATTGAAGCAAGCTCTCCTTTTGATCTACAACCTTCCAAATCGCCCCAGATCCGCCCCCCACCCCCAGCAGAGGCGAGTCACCGGCAAGGATGTGGTTCTGATTTCATACAACACGTGGCTTTCTGACTAGGGAGTGGCTGAAGATTCCTGGTGCACTCACCCCTGCTCCGCTCAGCCTGGAGATTCCAAAGATTGCTGTGCCAACTGCGCACTTCCCAGGGAGCCCATTTCCCCCAGGCCTTAAACATGTATGAAACTCCCTCCCTCCCTTTTTCTATTGTTCTCTCTCTTTCTGTCTCCCGCTCTCATGCATGCGTGCACACACACACACACACACACACACACACTCTACCACTCCCCCATCGGATCTTTACATCCTACAGCCCTATGGACGTTTCCAGCCAGGATCTCTTGGCTGGCAGACCCTCTGTGGGGTTGGGAGTGCCTCTCAGGCAGGGAAAGCCAGCCTCGCCTTTGCAGCTGGTCATTCCACAAGCAAGGGGCCTTTCAGCGGAGGCCTCTCTGAGCTTCTGAATGCATCCGGCTTGCAAGAGGGAGGGAGAGCAAATTGGCAGCTGTGTTGGACCGCCTGACGCTGGGAAAAACATCTGTTGGAAAACTTGCTTTGTAATTTCCTGAGCCTTTCGGGGTCAGAAGTGGGTAGAAACCCCCAAATGGAAGAAAAGCCTAATTACTTTCAAGTGGGAGGAAAATAAGAACCAGAAGGGCTCACATGGGGGCAGTCAGTGGATTCCTAACCTCAGGCTCCCAGGATAAATGCTTCCAAGGCTTCCCCAGGCACTGCTTTATTCTGGAGCAAGCACT
The DNA here is from genome assembly GCA_003697995.1 of Taxidea taxus jeffersonii. Classification (NCBI taxonomy): domain Eukaryota; kingdom Metazoa; phylum Chordata; class Mammalia; order Carnivora; family Mustelidae; genus Taxidea; species Taxidea taxus. The sequence goes on from RCUC01130917.1 coordinate 7,446, forward strand.
GGCATTCCCCTGAGATAACTGACTTGGCCCAGACTGGGCCGTAGCGGGTGGGAATGCCGCTCACATTCACCCTCCGCCAGTATTGCTCTGCAAGGCTGGGGGTTTCATGCCTTCACTGCAGGCGAGTCTTTGCCGGTCTCCTTCACCAAGGTCGCTTCGGCACCGGAACAGAGCCTGACGCAGAGTGGGTGCTCCCCAGAGATTCATGGAGTGAGGGAATGCATCCGTCTCTGTATCCCACGCACTCCCTAAAGTTCTCGTTGCTTGGATGACTTGTGTGAATGGCTGCTCTGGGAAACTAAGGTCAAAAAGCAAGGGGGGCTCTGGTCACTAAACAGAACTGGAAAGGAATATAAATCGGGCAGGTCGGGAAGAGTGGGGAAGGGCACACTGCTCTGGGGAGGTATCTGCAGAAGTCCCGGGCTTCCCGGCGTGCCCTCAGCAAGCCTCTGAGGGCAGAGACAGGAGCAGACCAGAGATTTTCCCCCACAGGTCTTCAAAGTTTACGGGTCATCTTCAACTGTGTCTGCAACCAAGATTTTGCACTTGCTTGGTTTCAAGGCTGAGGTCTTTATCCCACAATAAAGGGTCTCCCCTCTCTCTCCTACATTGCTTGGCTATACCTCTTCTCTTTTCTTACCTTGCAATTCTCCTTAAATACTAGTTTCAGTCCCAGGGAATAAGACCGAGATTTGCGAAAAAACAAAATAAGACAAAAAACAAACAAACACCCCCCCCCCCCTTTTTCAAGCTCTCCCTTATCTGCTTCGGTCGCCGCCGTGGTTTTCTTTGGCCCGAAGATGCCTAGAGCTGAAGAGGTTTTCAGGGAAGCGAAACTCTGATTTTCAAGAAGTGAAGCTCTGGTTGAATAATGAAAGCCCTTTCTGATTCCCTGCACATAGGTCTCTGGGGGTAATTAGGAGAATTTATGTATCCCCTTCTGGCAACCATCCTTTGTCACTGTGTTCAGCATGTGGAGTAAGTGATAGGTCCATGTTAATGATCAGAAAAGGTTGTATCTTCCAGGTAGCAAATGAGGCTTAAAGGTAACTTTTCATCTTAAAAATACCCCCTTGCTCTTCCCTCCCCTGTCCCGGGGGGCCCACTTAGTGGAAATGCCATGTAGATGTATTTGCAGAAGGTCTGACTTCTTTAGCGAGTCCTAAAGATGCATCCCAGATGCAGAGAGGACTCGTCCCAGCCCTCTGGGCGCAGACAAGAGAATTTACAAAAGGAGAAACAAGGAGACATGCTTCCAGCTGGCTTAGCTGCCCTCCCGTGGATCAGCTCTGTGGCCGCTGCCTCCTACTCTGAAGACACCTGCCACCGACACTAGCGATTCGTTCCGCAAACTAGAAGGGAGACAGCATTGGCAAGGCTGTTTCCTGCCTTGATGAGACATGGACGGGGCTCAGGTTTGTGCTTTGCTGGGCTAACAGGCAGCCCAGCGTGGAAGAACCCAACTCAGCAGAAGCACAGGTGATCAATGGGGAAAAGGGTTTGGGTTCTTTGACCGCAACAAAACCACCTCCCCCTTCCCCCCCCCGCCACTCCCAGAATGGTGCACTCTGCTTTTCCTCCCAAGTATCAGTTTCCATCACTGAGGAGATGAGACCACCTCTGGGGCCCATGGCACAGAACGTGGCCACTGAGCTAATGGGCTTGTGTGGCCTTTTGTTCCACTGTTCTGGGCCTTTCTGGCCCTGCCCCAGGTCATACCTAAGTATGGAAACGAGAGCTCTGGAGCCAGAAGCTCGGTCATGAACAGCAGGAGCTCTGCGGACTTGCTGGTTTGCAACCACAGTATTTTCCTTCCCCGGCAGCTCTGCACCTGCATGAGAAGCTCCCGCTCCAGGACGCCATTGTATAAACCCAAAGGGAGCCTGCAAATGCAAGGGAATGGGGTCTGTCTCCAGCCCCTGGCTGGCCTTACCCTTGGGGTCTCTTCGCGGTTCTGTTCTGCCGAGAGATGGGACTTCCTTAGTAGCCTTGTCCCCTCCTTTGTCTTTTGCTTTGTCCTTAGAGATCTGGGCACCTTTCCCCTTCTGCAGCATCTGCCCATCGGGCAAGGGCTGGCCTTCAGGCAGATCCTCTTGCTTCTTGTTCTCCTTCTTCCTCTCATGGGGAGATCTAAAGGATACAAAATCCACCATCAGGTGTGATGTTCTGAGTGACTCAACAGCCCCCAAGTGAGTGGCCTGAAGAGGAAGTTGTGGGACTGGAACTTCCAACTTGGTGAAATATTATTTAATCTGGGAAGAAAATAAATGGATGCTGTCAGCTTATTCTTGTACACTTGCACAGCGCAGTCACGAGAGAAGGGTGGGACTATCCCCCAAGTAGCAGAACGATTGGAGAACAGGTGTCCCACAGCTAATGCTTCCAGAGGTGCCACTAAGGAATTACACACATACGCACACGGATATATTACAAAGAAAACAGGTCTTATGGGGATGAGACACAGGAGGTCAGGAAGCATCTTAGAGCTGGTGTGTGTGTATGTATAGAAAAATATATATTTACATAAAAATATACATATTAAAGATTTTATTTCTTTGAGAGTGAGAGAAGAGAGAGCACGAGTGAGGGGAGAAGCAGAACAGATCCCTGTTGAGCAGGGAGCCTGATGTGGGGCTCGATCCCAGGACCTTGAATTGAAGGCAGTTGCTTAACCCACTGAGCCACCCAGGTGCCTCCTGCTGTGTGCATTTATAATATCAAGCAATTTTCTTAAAAAAATTTTTTTTATTGGAGTATAGTTGACACATCATGGTACTTTAGTTTCAGGTGTACTCAGCACAGTGATTTGACTTCTCTACACTTCAGGCTGTGCTCTCCACGATGTAGCTACCATCTGTCTCCATGGTATTTCTTTTTTTACGGGTAGGGAGGGTTAATATACCTGCTCATCAAACTATGTTTTCTGTTTCTTTTTCCTCCCCATTTCTCATTATATCAATTATTTGTGTTTGGGGAGAATATTAAGCATTCTTCAGTGATTTTCTTTTCTTTCTTTTTTTAGATTTTATTTTAGAAAGGGACATAGAGAAACGGCATGAGCAGGAGGGGCAGAGGGAGAGGAAAAGAGAATCGCAAGCAGACTCTTAGCACTGAGCCCGACGTGGGCCTGAGATCATGACCAGAATCGAAACCAAGAATGAGACATTTAACCGACTGTGCCACCCAGCAGTGCTACCCCAACATCCAAGTCACCGCACTGGACAAGACCCACAAGGGAAGAGGATCCTTCCTGATCTGACCCTGCTCCTTTCTCCATCTTTTCTTCTACTCGACCTCCATGCCCCCCAACCCAGTGCCCCTTCAACAGGAGAACCATCCCAGTGTCCCAGAAATGCTGCTGGCTCTCGGGCTTCTGGGATTGGCTTGTCTCTCTTCCTCTGCCTGGAATGTAACACTTTCCTTCCTTCCCTTCCCTAAACGCTCATCCTCCTGGGAAACTCCTACTCATTGCTTCCTCTATGGTGCTATTCATGACAGCCCCCCAGTTCTCACCCTGAGATATAGACCTGTCCTCCCTCTGGTCTCCATTATCTTTTTTTCAAAGATTTTATTTATTTATTTGAGAGCGAGAGAATGCACATTTGAGAGTACAATTGGGGGGAGGGGCAGAGAGAGAGGGAGAAGCAGACTCCCCACTGAGCCAGGAGCCCAACACAGGGCTAGATCCCAGGATCCTGGGATCATGACCTGAGCCAAAGGCAGATGCTTGACCAACTGAGCAACCCAGGCGCCTCTCTGGCATCTTTCAGGTATCTCCATTTTAGTAATGATGAGTTGTGCAATAAATGGCCTGTTTTCGTGCCTATTTTCACTGTTAGATTTTGTGTTCTATGAAGTCACAGGCTCTATCTCATCCTCTTTAACACATAGCACTATATCAATCAAGAGGCAGATCCTCAATCCATATTGGATAAGTGGATGAATGGATGGATGGATGGATAGATGGATGGATGGGTGGGAGGATGGATGGATGGACAGATGACAAGGTATTGGGTAAATACTTTGGGTAAAGTAGAGAAGAACAAAAGACAGTAGATTCAAAATATGAACTATGTGGGAGGGAATGTCAGAGGGGCACGTGTAATTAACTTCTGATCTTCAGTGATGACCAGAGTTAGGTAGGAGCAGAAAGTCAAGGCTGGGGCTTCTGTACCCGTGAAGGCTGCATCTGGGATTCATCAAGAATGTCCGACTACAGTAAGATGCTCAAAAAGCAGGACGTGATTTTCGCTTTGGAATTCTGTGGTTAGCGCTAAGTGGCAGCATCTCTGGTGGATTTAACTTTCTTCCCTGAAACCCAAAGAAATGTAATCTGAAAACTGGCATCCTAGAGGTGATAATTAGAAGAGAATGGTTAAGGATATAGAAACATCAGAGTCTCTGTGTGGAGCCTCAGATTAGGACCTGTCATTGAAATACCCTCACTGATGTTGGACAGAAACCTAAACATTTCTCCATGCCATGCACATGTTTGAAAAGTGCCTCGTTTTTCTTTTATGAGTCTAAACTTGGTTTCTGAATTTGTCGTCCCTGAAACTTTGCTTCCCTTAGGATCCCTCTCTTGCTCCTCTCAAAAGATCCACTAAGCAGTTCGGAAGCTGCATAGTTGCAAGTAGATGGGAAGGTTTTTTTAGGAAAACAAAGTTTTTTAGCTTAAAAGAACATCTGTGTCTGATCACTAGATACCTCCAACTTTTCTAGCAAGTTGTAACATTTGTACTGACAACCCTAAGGCATATTTTGGCACATTACGAAAATCTACACTCAATAGATGTGTTATTATACATGTCTCTAGTGCCCTATTCGAGGATCCTAACGTGCCTCCCTCACTTTGGATTGTTTGTTTATAAATTTGTAGCTGTGCCTTGCTGTCGACCAGACCCAGGCAGATAACGCCAATGAGCGTGGGTCCACAGGACTCAATTAAGCCCTGCCTTGCCATCGGGGGACCTTCGGGGAGCTGGGGATGTCCTCCATGAGAGCACATCCTGGCACTTCAAAAATTATACTCACACAGTGTTGAAGGGAAGAGAATACTTTTGCAAGGGGCCCAAGTCAAGCAACCAGTGACCAGATTGCCATCTGTTTCAAATTAAATGTGTTTATTATCTTTGCATCTCGTTCCACGGCTCCACATCGTCAGTTAGAAAATATCTTTTGGGATCTTCACTTATGCTCCAAGGCATGTGTTTATAAGTTTAACTGGCTGTTTGCTTTCACACGCAGGCAGCGATCTCTTCCTTCATTTTGACTCTGGGCTTTGTCGAAGCTATGGGAGAGGGCCTGTGGGTTCTGGTCATTCGATACTCAGGTCTTGTTGTCCTCGTTCTGTTTTTGTTTTTCTTTGTTCCATGAAGTCCCAAACTCTACGTTAATTGTCCAAAGTAGAGTGGACATCAGATAAAGCCAAAGCTTCTTTGGGCGAAAGAATTAGGAGCTGAGACCTGAAGGTAAGAAGAAGTTGTACAAAGAGACACTAAGGAGTGAGCATCTGGACAGAGGAGACGGTCCCAGTAAAGGCTTTGAGACAGTCCAGGACTTAGAATATTTGAGGAAGAGAAAGCAAGCCATTGTGGCTGGAGAGGGCAGGGAGAGGGAAAGTGGTGTGAGATGCAGCTGCAGGGAGGCCAGCATCCGGTCAGGCAGGGCCCCATGGGAAATGTTCAGGATTTTAGATTTTACTCCAGAAGCAAGCAGAAAGCCAGGAGCACATGGC
>ML101757.1:0-45651 GCA_003697995.1 Taxidea taxus jeffersonii
CTCAGTGCCTCCCCCTCACTCACTTCCACCCTCTGGACCTTCAGAAGGGCCCCCACTGGCCAGTCCCTCCCCAAAGTTGTGGGGCGAGGAGGCTACCATGTGTCAACTTGGCCTGCCAGCCTCCTGAAGCACAGAGCAGGCTGAAAAGAAGTGGGTGTCTCAGGAGGGGAGGTGGGGAACACCTTTCCCACCTGTGAGCACACAATGCTGCTCTGATCACCGGACAGCGTGTCCTGGAGACATTTCCACATGATTCACTAGCTTGGATTTTCACCCTGGTTTGTTGCATGTCCTCACCTTTCAGCCGGCACTGTGGCCAGACTTCCCTGACCCCCATTGCCCAGCATGCTGAGGATAGTACAACATCCTGGCATTGGCCAGCTTCTTAAGTTGATCCTTCCTTTCAAGACCCAAATGAAACACTTAGCTGCCTTGTGCGTCCCTGCCAGCAGTCCAAGGCTCTGGTGGACCTATGAAAGGATTTCCCGGTGTCACGCTGTCCTCACAGTTGTCTGACCTTTCAGTCTCTACCCTTGCTTCTCACCTTCCCTTACCTCTGGCTGTCAGGCCTTGGCTTTGTACATCACTGTCCTCACCTGGCCCTGCTTTGACCCTGCATGGATGGCGCTCCCCCTGTTCCACACAGTCTGTCCTTGGGGAGCAGGGACAGCAGAGGAGTCCTACGGCAGAGAACAGGAACCCATTTAAAATTTACCTACAGACCCCACCCGGAGCAAAACTCACTGCTGGCCCTGCCTCAGGGACTCTGGGAGCCCTTTCTCAGCCATCTGTCTCCCTGTCTCTAGCTACAGCTTCGTTCGTGGGCCTCCCTCCCATCTTGCCTCCATTTCCCTTCCCCTGAACCCTGGCCCCGGGCCATATTCACCTGTCCTGGTCCATTCTGTTACTTTCCCTTTCTTCCACTTTCTTTTACAAAGCAATTGAATTCCCATCTGCCTCAGAGTCTTCCCCAGGTCTGGGTCCAAAAACTTGTTTTCTCAAACCAAAGGGCAGTTTTCTCTCTAGCTGGCTTCCACTGAATTTCCAGTAGTACACTTAAAATAGGGGCACCTGGGTGGCTCAGCTGGTTAAGCATCCCACTCTCGATTTTGGCTCAGATCATGATCTCAGGGTTATGAGATCGAACCCTGCTTCGGGCCTCCACACTTAGCACGGAGTCTGCTTAGGATTCTCTCTCCCTCACCCTCTACCCTTCCCACCATCCCCCACCCACCTCCCACTCTAAATAAATAAATAAAATCCTGTTAAAAAGAAAGAAAGAAACAGGTAGGATTAATTTTGATATTCTCTGTTTAATTTAATATATCCAAAATGTTATCATTTCAAAATTTACCCTATTTGAAATTATGAATGAGATAGTTTAATTCTGGTACGTAACAAGATATGTTAATTCTGGTGTGTATTTTGCACGTACGACACATCTCAATTCAGACTAACCGCTTTTCAAATGCTCGATAACCACATGTGGCTAGTAGCAACCATGTTGGGCAGAAGAGCCCTAAAATACAGAAAGACCTGCAACCACCTTTTAAAAAATAACCAGAATTATACCACTTAGTGGATACAGTGGATTCTCATTAATGGTAACAGCCCATATTTCACTGAGACATGAAGACCTCCATGTCTCTCTTTGCTGCTCACTCGGGTGTTTCTGGAGAGGAATCTCACAATCCTCTTCTCCTATGTCTTTGTCTCCTACCCAGGAAGGCACCCAGCCTAGGACTCTCCTTACCTGCTGCTACCAGCAGCTCTGGAGAGCGTGAGCACCTGCCCCAGGACCCCAGCTGCACTCTGTTGGGTGCCCCAGTGGCCTGAGTTTGAATCTAACCTCCCAGTGGCACATTTCTTCAGGAGATTTAAACACTGGTCCAGAGGTCTGAAGAAAGGACAAGTACCTAAGAGCCCCAACACCTTGTCCCGTCTTTCCTTCTCTCTCCAAGGACCTGTGCAAACTTCCTGAACTTGCCCCATTCTTGTACATTACTGTGGGGATATGGGGGGTGGCAGGAGGGAATGGGAAGAAGCACACATTTTATTAATGAAAGTGGGTTTCCAAGATGTTAATTGCTATTACTAGAGAAAAGGTGGGGTAGTCCCAGAGTTAAATAAGTTTGGGGAGTGTTAAGTTCACAGATGTCTGAACTATGGCTGCTGAGCTTCTAATAGCCTAATGTCTACAGTTGCTGGGAAAGGTCATTGCAAAGACATGACCAGCCAGATGACCTACGAGCTGGACACAGGCACTTGGAAGTCCTCACCTCTGATCTGTCTTTGGAAAGTGGGGTCCCCTTGCCTTTCCAGCTACCAGAGTCTGCTCCAAGCACACAGCCTTGAGATGTGATGCAGTGCTGAGAACACCTGGGGTATATGTGAATGAGCCCACTTAGTGCCTCTCTCTATATAAACTTTTACAATGTGGTGGGTGAATGTGGGGATCCCCTTGTCTTGCTGCCCCCCAAGACTAGCCTCGTATGTAAATTCCCTTTGCTTATTAAAACTGCCACCTCCCAAGCTGGGGTGGCTGGCCCCCTCCTTTATCTCTCCCTGCCCTCCATATGTTACTGGTTTCAGATTTCACCTGTGAAGATCCCTGGCGGGTTCTAAACCAAGAACAGCGTGGAACATTCCCCTAGCTAGTTGACTATGAAGTCCCTGTTCTACAGATTATCATGACAGATGAGAATTTTAGGAACTATTTCTCAGGTATTCCCATAAATAAGTTAAAATGTTCCTGGTAAAAACAGGGCTTTGAGAAAGAACTCCTGCTTGATGCCTGACTATGTCCTCTGTGATCACATCCTCTGTGGGGATATCACACCTTCCCCCTATACACTGAACTCAAGCCAGACCCTGGGGACTTGCCTTCTAGGCAAGAACCTGGAGCTGGTGCCTGTCCTGGGAGCCTGTTCAGAGCTATCTCGGCCATTTGTTTGTTAATATGTTCTTATTAATAGGTAAACAATAAACCTCAATCTCACTCAATCTCAATAGCTACACAGGGATAAGAGCTAGTATCAGTTTTGTCCTTGACCTTCACTCTTTTCTATGCATTTATTCACACATGTAAGTACCTGTGGAAATACTGATTTTGTGTGTGGATTTCTCTGGTTATTTTATTTTCACATCTGCAAACGAAGTTGCAGTAAACATCTCTATGCACATGGGTATTTTTTTAGGGTTCCAAAACTGAAAGAGGAATGATTAAATCAAAGATTATACATTTAGGGGAGTCTCACGGTGACTTAGTTGGTTAAGTGTCCAACTCTTGTTCTCAGCTCAGGTATTGATTTCAGGGTTATGAGTTTAAACCCCATGTTGGTCTCCATGCTGGGCATGGAGCCTACTTAAAATTTTTTTTAAAAAAGGTCATACATATTTAGATTTTAAAGGTATTTTCAAATCATCCTCCAAATGGCTATCAACTTACACTCCTGCCAGAAGTGCGCAGAGAATCCAAATCCCCACACCCTAGACAACTCTTGGATCATCAAAATTTAGATTGCTTGCTGATGTGAGGGCAGACAGAAACAGGAAAGCACAATATTTAAGAGTCAGCATCACAAAAGATAGGCTTCTGGCCCTACAGGTAGTTGGACCCAACTTCCCAGGAAATAAAGTTAACAAAGCAAATGTAAGGACACTTTATTATTTGCAAATGCAATTAGTATCCCCGGAAGAATTGAAGAGAACATTGCAGCCATTGAAGACCAGGTTGATATGAAAATAGAAACAAAGACAGTGGAAATAAAAGTTTGACTATTAAAAATCATTTTAAACTCAGTAGTTGAGAACGGAATAACTGAAGAACAAGTTACTTCTTGTAAAATCTGATTGAGGCTTCTATTAAAAAGGGCACATAAGAAATGAAATCTTGCCATTTGCGACGACATGGATGGAACTAGAGGGTATTATGCTTAGCGAAATAAGTCAATCGGAGAAAGACAACTATCATATGATCTCCCTGATATGAGGAAGTGGAGATGCAATGGGGGTGGGCGTTAAGGGGGTAGGAAAAGAATAAATGAAACAAGATGGGACCGGGAGGGAGACAAACCAAAAGAGACTCTTAATGTCATAAAACAAACTGAGGGGGGTGGGGGGGAGGGGTGTTGGGAGAGGGTGGTGGGGTTACATTATATGTTTAAATTTTAAAAAAATAGAAAAAAAAGGGCACAAAAATAAGCAAAGATGTGGCAGATGTGAAGGTGAAATTAAGAGAGATGGTCCTCAAAGTTTGGACATCCATCTGATAAGGAGGAAGAAACAAAATAATCAAAGAAATAGTCAAGGGAAGCTTCTTCCCTGAGCTGAAGAAACCCTGGCAAGAAGAATGAAAGTAGCCCCATAACCTCAACACTGATATTTTTTCACTGGGAAATCATCTATCAGAGCACAAACATCTACCTCATCCTTTCAGATGATTGCATGGAACTCCATGACAGGTGCACATGTGCATAATGTACACACTCACACACTGTAATTTATGCTTCTGTTAATCAACACTTACATGATTTCCAACAGTCACAGTTGCAAACAATGTCCCAGTGAACATCTTTATCCATAGGTCTTGGTGGATATGGGTGAAAATTCTGCAGAACGGATTCCTAAAGGGGTGTCTGAGTGTCTCAGTCAATTAAACATCCCACTCTTGATTTTGGCTCAAGTCATGATCTCAGGGTCATGAGATCAAGCCCTGTGTTGGGCTCCATGCTCAGCTCAGAGTCAGCTTGAGATTCTCTCTCCCTCTCCCCAACTCACACATGTTCTCTCTGTCTCTCTAAAATAAATAAATGAAATATTTTTTTTAAAGAATGGATTCCTAGAAATGTAAGTGTTGAATTACATTTAAGGTTTTCATAGCTTCTGCCAAGATGCCCTCTGGCAGGCTATAATAAATGACATTTGTGAAATTGCTGATTTATCATATCATCAACACAGGATATTGTGGTGTTTCATTTATGCCAGTTTCATGGATATAAAGTACTTATGTTTCTCTGATGATATGTATCTTCTGTGAATTATCTATGCTCTGTATCCATTTTCTAGGAGATTCATTGCCTTTTTTGAAAACTGAGTGTTAGAAACTTGCTTTATTCTTGCTCAGCTATCTCTGGGTCCTTTTCTACCTGAGGTATTTCTTCAGCACTAGGACACTTTCTTCTACTATATCTTTTTTTATTTCCTTCTATCCATTCTCTGTGTTCTCTGAGTCTCCTCTGGAACTCCCATAAGAAAGATGTATCAGTGTCTAATTCTATACTTCATACCCCATAACTTAGTAAATGATGGTGTTTTATTTATTTTTTTTCTGACATATTTTTGGAAATATTTTTTTTCTGACATATTTTTGGAAAATCCCTTAGCTTGAACTCCCAGTTTACCAGTTTGGTTTTCATTTGTCTATTTAGCCCATGTATTGTGTTTTTAAATTTTTGGCAATCATGGCCTTAATTTCTAAGAAATTGGTATATTTTTCATAGAGGCTTTATTATATTTTTAAATGGGTAGGATAACCACTTACCTCTTTCAGGGATATTCATTTTAGTTAAAGTTTTCTTCTGTTTAAGTATTAATTCTGTTTTCTTGGAGTCAGTTCTATTTTTGCACTTTTTCAGATTCTGCCTTTTTGGAAATGTCTGGCAATTCTTGGCTGTCTGTTGATATTTGTAGATGAACTTCTGGGCAGACCATCTGGGTGGTGGCTGAAGGGCACTTCTTTACCCCCACAAGAATCCCATTTGGCTGGCGAGGTGTGCGATCTGGGATACAGGAGCTGGCCTCAGGTGACTGTGTATGTGCAGGTGAACAGATGGTGGACAGTGGGAAGGAACTAGCTCAACCGCCCTCCCATCACTCCTGCACCCGGTGTTTGTTGCCCTCCTTCTAGAACTCTGCAGGGAGAAGTCACCTGTGATGTTGTGCATTCAGCTCTGTAGCATTACAGCTTCCCTTCAAGTCATTATCAATCTTCTATTTTCCAGAAAATTCCTCCTTCTTCTGGACAATGCCCCCACTCCTCCTGACCGTCCACAACCTCTAGGACTCTACTTTTATTTCTGTATTTATTCTCTAATTTCAGTGGGATTTGGGGGAGAAGAAGGTTCCTTAGCATCCTGAACTGTAGGACACTTATCTCACATTCATAATTATTGTATATGAATGCATTACCAGACATGGGATTGTTGGATGAAAGAGCGGGGACATTTTTGAGGTTGTTGACCTATTTACAACTGTATACTAGACTGAGGAGTAGGACAGAGGAAGGGACTGGCTCTGGCAGAGAAGAAGCTGGGCTATGGTCTTAGCTCCTTCCCTTGCCAGTTATGTAACCTAAATGAGTCAGGGAAACTCTCTGAATCTCCTTGGTAAAATGAGCACAGTAATGATACTAACATTTAAGAATACAATGAGAATGAATTACACAAGCTATCGTCTCCAGGGCCCAGCCTATAAAAGGTGCTTGATAGATGCTGTTAGTCAGCATTTTTTCAAATAAGTAATTGGTAGGCATCAAATAATTGTGCATTCAATCAGGTGCTTGGAAAAGCATTCCCTTTCTTGGTCATTGGCATTTCACGCTCTCAGATAAATCATTTCTTGGCTTGGTACCTCCATCTTCAAAGAGAGAAGCCTCCTTCCTATCTGCCGGCCTCTCTTCTGTGAAGATTCACTGTTATTTGTAAAGCTCTTAGAAATGCCCCAGTGAAAATCCCTGTGCACACTTGGGTTGTTTTCACTGGAATGACAGGTCCTGAGGCCCTGTCTCCAGATCCAGACTGAGCCTCTACAAGACAATTCCTTCATCTGAACTTGGTCAAGTGTGAACTCCTGTGGAAGAAAATACCTGGTCTTTATTCTGGCCCAACTTCCAGAAATTGAATTTCTTCCTCAGCTGGGATATTGGGTCTGATTACTCCTTTTTCATTTTGACAACTTATTAATCAGAAATTGTCAGCAAACCTGCCCCAGCAAGGCAGGGTGAGCTCTCACCATGGCCACATGCTGGTCCAGGCCCAGGATTCGAGGAGCCTGGTGTTCATGCCCAGCCCACAGGAAGGGCTGGAGGTAGCTCTTGCTAGAACGTCTGAAGTCAGTGTCCTCAGGGATAGGTGTCAGGAAGCATAGAAGGTAAGAATATTTACAAATAAACAAGCTCAATGACAAAGAGAGAGAGAAGTTTGCACTTGCAGAACCCAGGAAGTGGTGGGCCAGGAACCAGCACCGTGAAAGTTTCTTGAGGCAGATTGGGCTGAGGCCAAGTGGCCAAGGGGATGGAAGGGCGGGGAAGGGGAGATCTCATCTGAAGAAATAACAGGAAAGTGGTAGGGCAACCACAAGGCCTAAAGCATTTTGTTTTTGTTTTCATCCAGTAAGCAGTAAGCAAATAAAAAAAAAAAAAAAACCAGAGTGCTGGGCATGAACTTGACCAAGAGCGGGCCTTCACACATAAGAATAGCCTCTACGAGAGTCTCTTTCTCTCTTCCTCTTTCTGGCCTCAGAGGGGCTGGATGCAACCAGGGAGGGCCAGTAGGAATTGCTTTCCAGAAGCTGAACAAGCACAGGGCAAGAAGGACAGGGAGGACAGATGAAGATGAAGGAAGAGTTCATTCACTGAGGGGCTGTTTGCCTCCCCATCCCTTTAGCTCCTCCCTTCACACAATTGGCCTTTCTCACTGTTCCCTCAAGGGCTGTGGGCAGCCAACACATGGAGTGCCATCTGGGAGCCCTCTCTTGGTGCCAGGAAGACAACAAAGGTGGCTAAATATTCCGCCTTCCATTTGCTGTGAGATAGGAGACCAAGCCGCAGAAAGACTGGATACTGGCTCAGGTCACACAGCGCGGAAGGGGGAAGCTGGAATCAAGGCCAGGCAACTTCCCAAGTTTCTGCATGGTGGAGGTTTAACGACCAAAGAAGCTATAGAAAGAGTAGAAGATAAAGTTCCCAGAGGGCTCTCAAGCCCCAAAGTGTGTGCTCAAGGGCAGAAAGTCCTATTTAGAGCTAGGCTGGGAGTTGGGAGGCAGGGAGAGATTACTGGAGCACTCAAAGCAAGAGCAGCCCTGGGGACATGAATGCTGGTCTCATCCCCCCAGCAGATCTTGAATTTTCCTCGTATCTGGGGGAGTTAGCTGGGAAAAGGAAGGAGTGATTTTTTTTTTAAAGATTTTATTTATTGAGGAAGAGTCAAGATGGCGGAGAAGTAGCAGGCTGAGATGACATCAGGCAGCAGGAGATCAGCTAGATAGCTTATCAAACCATTCCGGACACCTACGAATCCAAAGGGAGAGAGAGAGCGAGCACAGGCAGACAGAATGGCAGGCAGAGGCAGAGGGAGAAGCAGGCTCCCTGCTGAGCAAGGAGCCCGATGTGGGACTTGATCCCAGGACGCTGGGATCATGACCTGAGCCGAAGGCAGCTGCTTAACCAACTGAGCCACCCAGGCGTCCCCCTGCAGCAGACTCTTAATAACTTGTGTTCCTTCTCTCTTCTTTTTCTCTAACTAATAAATAAATAAAATCTTTAAAAAAATAAAAAAAAAAGATTTATTTATTAAAAGTCTGCTCCACGGAGGGACATCGCTCCAGAGGCTAAACTGGGGTGAAGACCTCGCGGGGACAGCGTGGCCTCAGGTCCCATGGGGTCACAGAAGGATCGAGGGTGTCTGAGTGTTGCAGAGCTCACAGGTATTAGAGCAGGGAAGCCAGCTGCAGAGACAGAGCCAAGGAGTGAGCTCTCAACTCGGGGTTACCTTGAGCCATAATCCGTGACACAGGCCGGTGCTCTGTGCATGGGGTCCCCACAAGATCCGGGGAGACTCTGACCTGGGAGAGCCCAGGGATCTGCGGGGTTCGGAGACTCCAGGCGGGGCTGTGTGCCAGAGACAGAGACACTTGGACACAAGCTGGGTGACCTCGGAGCGCAGCTGGAGGCCAGTGAGACGGGAGTGATTGCGCGCAATTTTCTCCAAGCGCGGCTGGAGGCTGGGGAGACAGGAGTGATTAAGCGCTTTTCTCTGAGGGTGCACTGAAGAGTGAGGCCCCCAGCTCTCGGCTCCTCCGGGCCAGAGATTGGGAGGCCGCCATTTTCATTCCTGTCCTTCTGAACTCTACGGAAAGCATTCAGGGAACAAAAGCTCCCGAAAGCGACCCTGAGCAAATTACTTAGCCCGGCTCCCGGTAAGGGCTGTGCAATTCCGCCTGGGGCAGAGACACTTGAAAATTACTACAACAGGCCCCTCCCCCAGAAGATCAACAAGAAATCCAGCCAAGACCAAGTTCACTTACCAAGGAGAACAGCGGAATTCCAGAGGACGAGAAAGCAAAGCATGGAATTCATGGCTTTCTCCCCATGAATCTTTAGTCTTGCAAAGTTAATTAATTTTAAAAAAGTTTTTTTTCTCTTCTGCTAATTTTTTTAACTTTTACCCTTTCCTCTTTTAATGTTTTTTAACTAGTTTATCTTAATAACTTTCTTAAAAAAATCTTTTTGAACCTCTATTATTATAGTCATATTTTATCCTTCATTGTATCTAACTTTATTCTTTGTATACACACAGGGTTTTTTTTCTTCTAAAAAATTTGGGGTACAATTTCTTCTAATAGATCAAAATACACCCTAAATCTAGCACCAGGCTTCATCTAGTCTCCAGCCTAAGCAAGTTCTCTCCACTTTCTTTTTTTTATTCTCCCTACCAACTTACCTTATCAACTCCTTTGTTAGAAACTTTAAAAAAATTTGTTTTCATCTTTATACTAATATTTCATCCCTTCATTGTGTTTACCTTATATATGTTTTTCATTCTTTAAAATTTTGTGAGGTAGTTTCTTCTAAGAGACCAAAATACTTTCAAAATTAAGTGGGTGACCTGTTCTAGTCACCAGTCTAATATTTATATATATTTTTTTCTTTTTTTATCTTTTTTTTTTTTTTTTTTTTTTTTTTTTAAATTTTTTTTTTCTTTTTCTGAAATTTTTTTTTCCCCCTTTCTCCCCCCCCCCCCCCCCCACGATATGGGGTCTCTTCTGATTTGGTTAAAGCACATATTCCTGGGATCTTTGCCACCATTTTAGTATTTCATTTGCTCCTTCATATATTCTTATCTGGACAAAATGACAAGGCGGAAAACTCAACACACACACACACACAAAAAGAACAGGAGGCAGTACTGAAAGCTAGGGACATAATCAATACAGACATTGGTAATATGTCAGATCTGGAATTCAGGATGACGATTCTCAAGGTTCTAGCCAGGCTCAAAAAAGGCATGGAAGATATTAGAGAAACCCTGTTTGGAGAAATAAAAGCCCTTTCTGGAGAAATAAAAGAACTAAAATCTAACCAAGTTGAAATCAAAAAAGCTATTAATGAGGTGAAATAAAAAATGGAGGCTCTTACTGCTAGGGTAAATGAGGCAGAAGAGAGAATTAGTGATATAGAAGACCAAATGACAGAGAATAAAGAAGCTGACCAAAAGAGAGACAAACAACTACTGGACCACGAGGGGAGAATTCGAGAGATAAGTGATACCATATAGAATACCATAGAGAATTATCATAGAGAATTTCCCTAATATAGCAAAGGGAACAAGCATCAAAATCCAGGAGGTGCAGAGAATCCCCCTCAAAATCAATAGGAATAGGTCCATACCCCATCATCTAATAGTAAAATTCACAAGTCTTAGTGATAAAGAGAAAATCCTGAAAGCAGCATGGGACAAAAAGGCTGTAACATACAATGATAAAAGTATTAGACTGGCAGCAGACTTATCCACAGAGACCTGGCAGGCCAGAAAGAACTGGCATGATACATTCAGAGCATTAAATGAGAAAAGCATGCAGCCAAGAATACTATATCCAGCTAGGTTATTATTGAAAATACAAGGAGAGATAAAAAGCTTCCAGGACAAACAAAAACGGAAAGAATTTGCAAACACCAAACCAGCTCTACAGGAAATATTGAAAGGGGTCCTCTAAGCAAAGATAGACCCTAAAAGTATTAGATCAGAAAGGAACAGAGACAATATACAGTAACAATCACCTTACAGGCAATGCAATGGCACTAAATTCATATCTCTCAATAGTTACCCTGAATGTAAATGGACTAAATGCCCCAATCAAAAGACACAGGGTTTTAGAATGGATAAAAAAACAAAACCCATCAATATGCTGCCTACAAGAAACTCGTTTTAGACCTGAAGACACCTCCAGATTGAAAGTGAGGGGGTGGAAAACAATTTACCATGCTAATGGACATCAGAAGAAAGCTGGGGTGGCAATCCTTATATCAGATCAACTAGATTTTAAGTCAAAGACTATAATAAGAGATGAGGAAGGACACCATATCAAACTCAAAGGGTCTGTCCAACAAGAAGATCTAACAATTTTAAATATCGATGCCCCTAACACGGGAGCAGCCAACTATATAAACCAATAAATAACAAAATCAAAAAAACACATTGACAACAATACAATAATAGTAGGGGTTTAACACTCCCCTCACTGAAATGGACAGATCATCCAAACAAAAGATCAACAAGGGAATAAAGGTCTTAAATGACACACTGGACCAGATGGACATCACAAATATATTCAGAACACTCCATCCCAAAGCAACAGAATACACATTCTTCTCTAGTGCCCATGGAACATTCTCCAGAATAGATCACATCCTGGGTCATAAATCAGGTCTCAACCGATATCAAAAGATTGGGATCATTCCCTGCATATTTTCAGACCACAATGCCCTGAAACTAGAACTCAATCACAAGAGGAAATTTGGAAAGAGCACAAATACATGGAGACTCAACAGCATCCTTCTAAAGAATGAATGGGTCAACCAGGAAATTAAAGAAGAATTGAAAAAAATCATGGAAACAAATGATAATGAAAACACAATGGTTCAAAATCTGTGGGACACAGCAAAGGCAGTCCTGAGAGGAAAATACATAGCGATACAAGTCTTTCTCAAGAAACAAGAAAGGTCTCAAATACACAATCTAACCCTACACCTAAAGGAGATCGAGAAAGAACAACAAAGAAAGCCTAAACCCAGCAGGAGAAGAGAAATAATAAAGATCAAAGCAGAAATCAATGAAATAGAAACCAAAAAAACAATAGAACAAATCAACAAAACTAGGAGCTGGTTCTTTGAAAGAATTAACAAGATTGATAAACCCCTGGCCAGACTTATCAAAAAGAAAAGAGAAAGGACCCAAATAAATAAAATCATGAATGAAAGAGGAGGGATCACAACCAACACCAAAGAAATACAAACAATTATAAGAACATATTATGAGGAACTCTATGCCAACAAATCTGACAATCTGGAACAAATGGATGCTTTCCTAGAGACATATAAGCTGCCAAAACTGAACCAGGAAGAAATAGAAAACCTGAATAGGCCCATAACCAGTAAGGAGATTGAAACAGTCATCAAAAATCTCCAAACAAACAAAAGCCCAGGGCCAGATGGTTTCCCAGGGGAATTCTACCAAACATTTAAAGAATTAGTTCCTATTCTCCTGAAACTTTTCCAAAAAATGGAAATGGAAGGAAAACTTCCAAACTCATTTTATGAGGCCAGCATCACCTTGATCTCCAAACCAGACAAGGATCCCGTCAAAAAAGAGAATTACGGACCAATATCCTTGATGAACACAGATGCGAAAATTCTCACCAAAATACTAGCCAATAGGATCCAACAGTACATTAAAAGGATTATTCACCACGACCAAGTGGGATTTATTCCAGGGCTGCAAATTTGGTTCAACATCCACAAATCAATCAATGTGATACAATACATTAACAAAAGAAAGAACAAGAACCATATGATACTCTCAATAGATGCTGAAAAAGCATTTGACAAAGTACAGCATCCCTTCCTAATCAAAACTCTTCAAAGTGTAGGGATAGAGGGCACATACCTCAATATTATCAAAGCCATCTATGAAAAACCCACCGCAAATATCATTCTCAATGGAGAAAAACTGAGAGCTTTTCCACTAAGGTCAGGAACACGGCAGGGATGTCCGTTATCACCACTGCTATTCAACATAGTACCAGAAGTACTAGCCTCAGCAATCAGGCAACAAAAAGAAATTAAAGGCATCCAAATCAGCAAAGAAGAAGTCAAACTATCACTCTTTGAAGATGATATGATACTATATGTGGGAAACCCAAAGGGCTCCACTCCAAAACTGCTAGAACTTGTACAGAAATTCAATAAAGTGTCATCAGGATATAAAATCAATGCACAGAAATCAGTTGCATTTCTTTACACCAACAACAAGACAGAAGAAAGAGAAATTAAGGAGTCAATCCCATTTACAATTACACCCAAAACCATAAGATACCTAGGAATAAACCTAACCAAAGAGGCAAAGAATCTATACTCAGAAAACTATAAAGTACTCATGAAAGAAATTGAGGAAGACACAAAGAAATGGAAAAATGTTCCATGCTCATGGATTGGAAGAATAAACATTGTGAAAAAGTCTATGCTACCTAAAGCTATCTACACATTGAGTGCAATGCTTATCAAAATCCCATCCAATTTTTTCAAAGAAATGGAACAAATAATCCTAAAATTTATATGGAACAAGAAAAGACCTCGAATAGCCAAAGGAATATTGAAAAAGAAAGCCAAAGTTGGTGGCATCACAACTCCATACTTCAAGCTCTATTACAAAGCTGTCAGCATCAAGACAGTATGGTGCTGGCACAAAAACAGACACATAGATCAATGGAACAGAAGAGAGAGCCCAGAAATAGACCCTCAACTCTATGGTCAACTAATCTTCGACAAAGCAGGAAAGAATATCCAATGGAAAAAAGACAGCCTCTTCAACAAATGGTGTTGGGAAAATTGGACAGCCGCATGCAGAAAAATGAAATTGGACCATTTCCTTACACCACACACAAAAATAGACTCAAAATGGATGAAGGACCTCAACGTGAGAAAGGAATCCATCAAAAACCTTGAGGAGAACACAGGCAGCAACCTCTTCGACCTCAGCCGCAGCAACTTCTTCCTAGGAACAATGCCAAAGGCAAGGGAAGCAAGGGAAAAAATGAACTATTGGGACTCCATCAAGATCAAAAGCTTTTGCACAGCAAAGGAAACAGTCAACAAAACCAAAAGACAACTGACAGAATGGGAGAAGATATTTGCAAACGACATATCAGATAAAGGGCTAGTATCCAAAATCTATCAAGAGCTTAGCAAACTCAACATCCAAAGAACAAATAATCCAATCAAGAAATGGGCAGAGGACATGAACAGACATTTCTGCAAAGAAGACATCCAGATGGCCAACAGACACATGAAAAAGTGCTCCACATCACTGGGCATCAGGGAAATACAAATCAAAACCACAATGAGATACCACTTCACACCAGTCAGAATGGCTAAAATGAACAAGTCGGGAAATGACAGATGCTGGCGAGGATGTGGAGAAAGGGGAACCCTCCTACACTGTTGGTGGGAATGCAAGCTGATGCAACCACTCTGGAAAACAGCATGGAGGTTCCTCAAAAAATTGAAAATAGAGCTACCTTATGACCCCGCAATTGCACTACTGGGTATTTACCCTAAAGATACAAATGTAGTGATCTGAAGGGGCACGTGCACCTGAATGTTTATAGCAGCAATGTCCACAATAGCCAAGTTATGGAAAGAACCTAGATGTCCATCAACATATGAATGGATAAAGAAGAGGTGGTATATATATATATATATATATATATATATACACACACACAATGGAATACTATGCAGCCATCAAAAGAAATGAAATCTTGCCATTTGTGACGACATGGATGGAACTAGAGGTATTATGTTTAGCGAAATAAGTCAATCGGAGAAAGACAACTATCATATGATCTCCCTGATATGAGGAAGTGGAGATGCAACGGGGGTGGAGGTTAAGGGGGTAGGAAAAGAATAAATGAAAAAGATGGGATCAGGAAGGAGACAAACTAAAAGATACTCTTAATGTCATAAAACAAACTGAGGGGGGTGGGGGGAAGGGGTGTTGGGAGAGGGTGTTGGGGTTACATTATATGTTTAAAAAAATTTAAAAAAGAATTACAAAAAAAAAGATTTTATTTATTTATTTGACAGAGATCACAAGTAGGCAGAGAGGCAGGCAGAGAAAGAGGAGGAAGCAGGAGTGATTCTTAAATGCTATGGGGACTCCTGGCTCAGTCCCAGCATCACTTCTGGGGTCCTCCCGGGTAGCAGAGGGTGCCCCTTCTCTCTGCTCTCCTTCTACTCTCCCCCCCGCTGCCCCCCACCCCACCCACCCACCCTTCTTAGATCTGAATCCCCAGTACATGCAATTCTTTGGGAGAAATAGCCTAGTCTCTTTCTGATTTCAAGTCAAATACCTGTTAAGTGCAGAAACAAGAAATGCATGCTATGATCTTTCAACCATCCATCTGCATAATGGAGAGTTACTTAACCATAAAGAGAAGAGCGAGGACTCCCGTTATAACTCTGTATGGACAAGATTCACAGTGAAGTTAGTACAGGAAGGTACTAAGCAGTGTGCACAACAGGCCCTATGTGGGCCACACTCTCGCAAAGGACATTCAGGTGACTGGTAATATTAGTTGCCACCTAGAAGGAGAATGGGGTGGTTTGAAGATTTTCACTAGATAATCTTTTAGAGCTTTTGACTTTTATGCCATGGGATTTTATTACTTTTTCAAAGATTAAATAAAAATTTGAAAAAGAGTAGTTTATGATGTGATACTCAGTGAAAATCACTCTTCTCATATATATCCTTCCAAATCTTATTTTACACACACACACACACACACACACACACACAGGTGCATGTATGTGTTTTGTTGATTTCTATAAAACTGAGGTTATGTTGTCATGAATCATAACCTGTTTCCCCCTCTTCACTATATTATGGAGAACTTTCCATATCAATGTATATACCCTGTATTAAGGAGTTACTAAGAAATCCACTGTATTCTTTGATCATAATAGCTGAAACGAGTCCCCTAGAATTTTAACAGCTTTATTGACCCTTACATGCCATAAACTTTATCCATTTCAAATGCCCAGTTTAGTCAGTTTAGTTTATATTCAGAGTGTGCAACCATCACCAATATCTAATTTTAGAACCTTTTCATCATCCCAGAGAGAAACCCCATGCCCATTAGCAGTCGCTCCCCATCCTTCCTCCTCTCCCAGTTCTGGTAGACACTCACCTGCTTTCTGTCTCTGTGGATTTGCCTATTCTGGACATTTCTTATAAGTGGAGTGCATACAGTATATCGCCTTTTGTGTGCCTTCTTTCACTTAACATGAAGTATTCCAGGTTCGTCCACATTGTACCATGAGTAAGTACAGCATTCCTTTTCATTGACAAGTAATATTCCATTGTGTGGCTAGTCCATAGTTTTTAATCCATTCATCAATTGATAGACACTTGGATTTTCTCAGTTTTGACTGTGATAAATAATGCTGTTATGAGAAGTTGTGCACAGGTTTTTGTGTGAACATATGTTTTTATTTATTCTCTGAGAGGTAGATTGGCTGGGCCTCTGGAAACAAAACTTTTTGAGAGATTGCCAATTGTTTTCCAAAATGGCCACCCTATTTGACATTCCCATCGGCAGCTTAGGAGGGTTCTGGTTTCTCCACATCTTCACCACTACCTGTTGTCTGTGCTTTTGATTATAGCCGTCCTAGTGGATGGGAAGCAACGTCATGATGGTTTTGATTTACATTTCTCCAATGGCTAACAATGACTGAGCTATGGAACATATTTTTGTGTGCTCGTTAGCTATTTGTCTCTTTTGGGGAAATGTCTGTTCAGATCTTTGCTTATTTTCAAATTAGGTTATTTGTCTTTTGATTATCAAGTTGTAAGAGTTCATATGTAGTCAGGATATGTGTCCCTTATCAGATATATGATTGGCAAATTTGTTTTCCTATTCTATGGGTTGTCTTCTCATTTTGTAAAAGTACCATTTGCTGCAAAGAGAAGTTTTGATCTTGATGAAGCCCAACTGACCTGTCTTCACTTTCATGAACTATGATTTTTTGTGTCATGCGTAAGAAACCATTGTTTAATCCAAAGTCACAAAGATTTAGTTCTTTGCTTTCTTCCAAGATTTTTATAGTTTTGGCTCTTACATTTAGGTCTATTATTCGTTTTTAGTTAATTTTGGTGTAAAATGTGAGGTACGGATCCACACTCATTCTTTTCCATGTGGTTCTCTAGCTGTGCTGGCACAGTGTGTTGAAAAGACTATTCCTACCCACTGAACTGTTACGGCACCCTTGTTGAAAATCGATTGAGCATAAGGGTAAGGGCTTATCTCTAGACTGTTGATTCTATTTTACGGATCTAATTGTCTATTCTTATACTAATACCATGCTGGCTTAATGCCTATAGCTTTATTTGTATTTTTTAAAGATTTTATTTATTTATTAAAAAAAAGATTTTATTTATTTATTTGAGAGAGAGAGAGTGAGAAAGAACATGGGAAGGAGGAAGAGAGGGAGAAGTAGATTCCTCGCTGAGCAGGGATCCCAATGTGGGACTTGATTCCAGGACCTTGGGACCATGACCTGAGCCGAAGGAAGATGCTTAACTGACCAAGTCACCCAGATGCCCCGACTGTAGCCTTATAGTAAGTTTTGAAACAAGAATGTGTGAGTCCCCCAACTTTTTCTTCTTATCCAGGATTATTTTGGCTCTTCTTTGTTCCTTGTATTTCCATATGATTTTTAGGATCAGTCTGTCAAGTTCTGCAAAAAGCAAGCTGGTGTTCTGATAGGCACTACCCTGAATCTGTATTAGAGGGTTTTGGTATCAGGTTAATACTGGCCTCATTTAATGAGTTATGAAGTACTCCTTCCTCTTCTAGTTTTTGAAAGACTTTGTGAAGCATTAATTTTTATTCTTTAAATATCTGGTATCATTCACCAATGAAGACATATGGGCCTGAGCCTCTCTTTGAGGGGAGGTTTTCAGTCTCTCTGATCCAGGCTCTCCATTCAGTATAAGTCTGTTGAAATGTTTATTTCTTCCCGAGTCCATTTTTATAGCTTTTGCCTTTCTAGGAATTCATTCATTTCATGTAGGTTACCTAATTTGCGGGCATCCCATTATTCATAGCAATCCCTTAAAAACCCTTGTTTTTGTAAAGCCAGTAGTAAAGTCTCACTTTCATTCCCGATTTTTGCTCTTCTGTTCTCATTATTGCCCATTCCTCTCCCCTTTCCCCCAGCCCCAGTGTCAGGCCTGGACTCTTCGGAAGATTCCATCCCATGGAAGCCAATATTGAAAGCCAATATTGCTAAGTGCCAGTGGAGAACCATCTTAGACCAGTGCCGAAATGGGAGAATCCTCACCAAAATTCCTTAGTGTGGCGGGCTACTGTGGCCTGAGCAGCAGGGGCGCTCCTGCCCTGGATGGCTGCTCACCCAGTCCCAGTTTCCTGGCACAGCATGGGTGATACTCTTATCCTAACAAGAATGAGTTTCTCTGCTTCGGAATGCACTTTAGAACCAGGGGCCCTGCCTGCCCTACCCCAGGCTATTGTTATCTCTTTCCTTCTCCGAACTAAGACATGAGGGAGTGTGGAACCTGGAAGAGCTAAGGGACACAGGACAGCATGCAGCGGCCCTGCCCAGGCAGAGCTCTGGCCCTGAGTCACCATGGGGACAAAGGTCCTGACTCACCTGCTCCATGTGAGGCTCCATCACAACGCCCTGCCTCCTGCAGAATGGGACTTGGGTGCCCATTCTAGCTCTCCCCTTGGAGGGGAGGAGGACATCCTAAGGCGGCCACCTCAGCTATTGTAGAACCAGCTTGGTCAACATGAAGATAAGCTTGCTTGACCAGCTGGCTTGAAGTCCTGTCCAGCCTAGCTTACTTAAGATTAGGATTCCAGAGAACACGCAGACTTTGCATGAACACTCTGAGCCTCGGGACACTCCCCTCCTCCAAACCCTGCTGCAGTCCCTGGTTTGGGAGTCAAGCTGCCTGGGCCAGAATCCTCTCTCCACCTCCTATTGGCTTGCATGTGACCTTGGGCACAGGATTCAGTTTCTCTCTTCCTCAGTTTCTTCACCTATAAAATGGGGGCAATACCAGTAGCTTTCTCAGGCAGCTGCTGGGAGCACTTGTGAATGAGACAACATATTACATACAGCCCCTCCAACTATGCCTGGGGGATAGAAAGCATCTAAGAGATGTTAGTGTTGAAAATAAATCTGTGCCTTTAGAGTTCCACCACTGCCCCCAGCCCTGCCCTCTGTAGCCATCGTCTGTCTCAGCAGCAGGAAATCTGCTGGGTTGGGGCCTAACAAGCTCTGCGCCAGGGTGTTTGCAGCCCAGGGAAGGGTAAGGAGATGGGCCAAGGAGACAGGCTGTGGGATCTCAGTATCTTGCTTCTGCCCTGTTTCAGGGAAGGGGGCTTAGGACCTCTCTCCAGCTCAATACCCAGAGCTTATTGACCCAAATTCGAGCACCCGCTCTGCCACCTCCTCAACCTGGGACTCTATGAGCAGTGAGTTCCCCAACCTCTGAACGCCATTTGTTCATTTTTAAAATGGAAATAATAGTACCTACCACTTCCTCTGCCGGGAGGGGGGAGATTAAATTGCTAATGCTTCAAACCTGTTAAACACCATATGGCACCGACTAAGAATTCATTTCAGAGGCACCTGGGTGGCTCAGTCAGTTAACTCTGTGCTTTCAGCCCAGGTCATGATCCCAGGGTCCTGGGATCGAGTCCTGCATGGGGCTCTCTGCTCACCTTCCTCTGCCGCTGTGCCTCTTGTTTGTATTCTGTCTCTCTCTCTGGTAAATGAAAAAATAAAATCTTAATTAAAAAAAATCATTTCATGAAACAAGGTGGGATCAGGAGGGAGACAAACCATAAGAGACTCTTAATCTCACAAAACAAACTGAGGGTTGCTGGGGGGGAAGGGGGGAGGGAGAGGGTGGTTGGTTATGGACATTGGGGAGGGTATGTGCTATGGTGAGTGCTATGAAGTGTGTAAACCTGGCAATTCACAGACCTGTACCCCTGGGGCTAATAATACATTATATGTTAATTTAAAAAATGTTTAAATCATTTCAGATCATAAAAAGTAAATGTTCTGCTCTTACTTTTTCTCTTTCATTATGAGGAGCCCTCTGCTCACCCCCCACCCAAGTCCCCACCCCCATTTCAAATAAAGGACACACTAAAGTTTCAGTAAATTAGGTCTTATTTGAGATCAAGCAGAGGTGGCTTTGATGTGATGTGACAAAGGTTCAGACTGGGCCCAGTTTTACACAAACTGCCTCCTCTTTGGGCGGATAATGGGATCTAGCTGCTCTATGCTCTCTTCATATCACCAGCGCTCAGACTGCAAGCTAAAATCAGAAGGAGTCCAAGGTTAACTCAGTCTGAGACTCTTTCACTATGATGTCATGGGGGCCTCAGCTTCAAGAGCCCAGGAGCCCAGGGTGCTGTGTGCTTGGGTCACCTCCCATCCTTCCCCTGGCTGGCCCTGGGACCTGGGGTGCGGGAGAGGGGGCAAGCTAGCCAGTGCTCAGAGAACAGCCTCCTACAGCCCCACACCCGGGACCTCACCAACACCACCACTTTGTCTCCACAAAGTCAAGGCCTTCTCCTCTGTGTGACCATTTCCAGAATGCAAAGTGGCTCCTGGCGAGGTCCAGGGGCTGCGCCTTTGCGGCTGCCAGGAGCCCGTGCTGAGCGGATTTGGCAGGAAGGACACAGCGGGCACAGTTGGCAGCCACAAGGGGCAGAGGAGCATTCCGTGCCATTTTTACAGAGTCACGTTCCCGACTTGATTGAAAGTAGAATCTTTAATAATATATAGGTTTTAAGTGACTGAAGGCTTGCTCTTGCCAAATCCTAGCATAAAGCGGATTTTTACAGCTGGGAGGATAAATCCCAGAAAGGCGGCTCGTACCATGGAAACGCTGACACAGCCTTTCATTCCCCTTCGCAGTGATTAAAATCCTCATTTCAATTTGTTTTTCTTTATTTTGAGCCGGAGTCATTTGCAAGCCCAGGAATAGACCTCGCTCTGATGGGAAACTAAATGCTGCCCCCTGTCGGAAACAAGGTGGAACTGTCCTCAACCCGCCGGAGGGAGGCAAATCTTCCCTGCCAGAATTACGGAAACGGAAACGCAGGAAGACAGGTTTTCCTTGTAATCACCTCATTCCTGCAGGACGTACGCTTGTCTTCCTAGGGCAAGGGAGGCAGGGACGGAAATGCAGCTAATGAAGGGTGTGGTATCGAACTAGAGGTCGCTCTGGGAAACTGGAAATCCAGCCACTGGGGAGCTGGCAGCCAGTGTGGACTCCGCACGGCAGCCATCCCGCCCGAGAGGCAGGGGAGCCTCTCGTCGGTTGCAAGCTGCTCCGCATCAATTCTTATACACCCCTGGCCTGCTTGCCATCGCAGGCTCCAGCGGCCCCGGGAGCTCTTCGGGCAGAGATGCAGATTTAGGTAGATGGAGGTCCAGCCCTTGCTACGTTGAGGCCGCTGGGGTATGGGCACCATTGACTGGTCTGTTGCACATATTCCCTGTTATTCCTTGTATTTTCCTTCGGGGTGTTTCATTTGCAGGCATATTTTATGCCCCTGGAATGCATGTGCCCTCTGTTTATTAACCAAAAGCTCAGTAATCCTACAAAGCAAATGTCCAGGAATGTCTATTTTCCAGATCTCTTCATTGATAATAAACCCCATAAGGGATACAGCCTTCTTAACCTACCAGGGAGACCCCAGCAGAGCTCCTGGTCTGAGCGCTACCAGGGTCCCAAATTTCCCCACTAAACACGGCTTCATCCACTTATGTTGATCTCGTTAGAATGTGGCTGAATGACTCTGGAGCATTTCTCTGATCCTGCACACAGCCAGCGCTTCGGAATAGGGTTTTCTAAAGTGTGTCCCACAGATTACCGGTGAGCAGAGATACTCCTCCCAAGAGGGGTTCAGAGATGGAACAGGGTTAATAACATTGCTAGCTATCACACCCTCCTAAGGTCATGATACTCCTCAGTGTCTTAAATGCTCTGAGAAGTCCTGGAGGGAAGAAGTCCAATGAACTTTAACTCAGTGTTTCCCAGCTTGCTTGCTCACTGGGCCAAGTCCTCATTCTGCAGCACACTAGGTCACGCCACACATAACATGCTTTGCCTTCTATGTGTCCTTTTTATTTTTGGTTTTACAGAGTTTTAAAAAACATTTTTATTATACAAGTATTACCTGTTCGCTGCAGAAAACAGGAAATAGGCAAATAAGCAAAAAGAAGGGGAGAAGGACTGAGGCTAATTACCATGCACATTTTGGAATCGATGGGCACATGTTTGGGTTGTAGTGTTCCTTTGTGAGAAGGGAAATTGGTTGTTGCAGGAGCCAGTCTGTTCCCTGGTCTATGTTCAGTTTTATGGCCTCTGACTCTAAGTAGCAGGCTTCATAAAATAAAGCACACATTTCAGGGGCGCCTGGGTGGCTCAGTGGGTTAAGCTTCTGCCTTCGGCTCAGGTCATGATCTCAGGGTCCTGGGATCGAGCCCCACATCGGGCTCTCTGCTCAGCAGGGAGCCTGCTTCCTCCTCTCTGCCTGCCTCTCTGCCTACTTGTGATCTCTGTCAAATAAATAAATAAAATCTTAAAAAAAAAAAAAAAAAGCACACATTTCAGCCAACTGTGGCCAAAGAATCATTTTGAATGATTTCCAAACCCTGGGTGGAGGAAAATTCCTGTACCATATGTTGCGCCTTTTACAGGGAGTGGCAGGCCAGGAAACAAACAAATTGGTAGGAGGAGAAAAAAATTATATATGATGATTTCTCAACTATGTGAAAATAATTATTATTAAAAAATAGGAATTAAATTCTTCCCAAGAATTAGGAAGGTTATATCTGGAAAATGGGCTCAACTTATTTTCTCTGCTGTTGTCAAATCAAAACTTAAAACTAAGTATTTTAGGGGCACCTGGGTGGCTCAGTGGGTTAAGCATCTGCCTTCGGCTCAGGTCATGGTCCTGGGGTCCTGGGATGGAGCTGTGCATTGGGCTCCCTGCTCAATGTGGAGCCTGCTTCCCCCCTCTGCCTCCCACTCCCCCTGCTTGTGCTCTCTCTCTCTCTCTCTCTCTGACAAATAAATAAATAAATAAATAACATCTTAAAAAATAATAATAAGTATTTTTTAAAGTTCCCCCTACATACACCAGGCCAATTTCAGTAGGGATTAAAGCATTGCAGGGAATATGGAATCTGGTGGGGAGCCCTTGCTTAGGAGGGGCAACTGCCCCCACCCTAGAGGCACTGATCTTGCTCAGGGTCACATCACCTCTTTTTCCTCCAAATCAACAAGCCATATTTGGGAGTCGTGGGTGGCTCAGGGTGAAGTGGGGGGTGGAGCCGTTTGTACTGACCCTCAGAGCAGCTGTAGGAGGGAACAGCCTTTTATTACCCCTTTTCATCAATGTTCCCTGAACACAAGCTCATTTCTGCCCTAGAGGCTTTGTGCTGGCTCTTCTTCCGCCTGGGGCACTCATCTTTCAGGTCTGACCTCAGAGAGGGTCTATGAGGTCCCTGAGAGCACAATGTCTGCCTGACTGCAAATCTGGCAGACATAAGCTGAATTCCAGAAAGGTCCTCAGATAGTTACCGTTTCAGGAAATTCCCACCCTAAATATGACATTGGAGGCCAGGATGCTAACTGAAGTCGGGGGACAACACCTAGCCTGTAACTCCAATTCTCCTTTCGAAGACAATGGCTTCTCTGAAGGGCTGAGGACAACTCTGATGCCATCCTTGGGTGGCTAGAAGGCCATTCCCAGGGTGTACAGCTCCACATGTGCAGTGAGAAGCTGTAGCCCCTTGCTTCCAACCATCCCCTCACCTGCTCAGAGCAGGAGCCACTGGGCTTCTGAGCAGTGCAGCCCTGCTGTGGACCCAGAGGAGGCCCACTAGGCAGATGACCAATGTCTGCTGAGTGCCCACTGGCTGCCCAGCTGCCTTGTTGACTCTGCCATATTCTCCTGACATGGGAGAGGGGACCCAGAGAAACCATGCTCAGGGGTCTCATGCTGTTGGAGCCCCTTCTCGTGAGCCCCCACTCCGGCCCCCTTTACAACATGGCAGCTTCCATCACTCTTGAACCCCTGCTCCCTGATGTCTTCTCTTTTTAGCATTTCTCATTCACTGGTGTTCTGTTTTCTTTCTCTCCTTTGTGAGAGGTGGATATGTGGATTGTTGTGTTCACCTTGATTCTCCAGCACCCAGAACACTATCTGGCACAAACAGATGCTCTATAAATGTCTGTTAGTTGAAAGGCTGCCCGATATT
The DNA here is from genome assembly GCA_003697995.1 of Taxidea taxus jeffersonii. Classification (NCBI taxonomy): domain Eukaryota; kingdom Metazoa; phylum Chordata; class Mammalia; order Carnivora; family Mustelidae; genus Taxidea; species Taxidea taxus. Next base: position 24,374 of record ML101757.1, read on the forward strand.
TTAACAAGATGAAAGCTTATCAGAACATCAGGAGTCCAGGCGAGGGCTGTTCTGGGTGATTTGCTCGGTTTGCTTCAAGTTCAAAATCTGACTCCTGCCTCAGTGATTCCAGTGGACTGCCAAGACTGTAGGGGTGGAGACTCCAATTGGAGTCCAGCTGTTGGAGCAGCAGGGGGTGAGATTCTGCAGCCTGAGTGCCGGGCTTCCTCTGTCTTATGTGACCTCCAGCAAATGCCTTCCCGTCCTTGCCCAATCAGCAGATAAGGAAGTGAGTGGGTGCACTCTGTTTACCTACCCCATGACAAGCATTCATGGGAAAGCAGTTTATTAAAAAGAAAAACCCGGAGTGTGGAAGTGGGACCAAGGAGGAAGGAGGCCATGCTAGGGCGTGGCAAAGTCCCCTAGAGGCTTCCATTTGGCCCCATCCCACAGGGAACCTCAGGGACAGTGTAGGTCACACCCAGAGTGTCTTAAGCGTGAGTGAGAGAGCTGGAGCATTTCTCACCCTGCACAGACAATCCAGCGGGCACCCCTGGAGGGGTGTGAATTCCAGCTTGCCAGGGGCACAGGCCAGTGGATGCCAGCAACCTGCAGGAAGCCCCCAGACAAAGAGGAAGATGTTGCTTTTCAGGGATGAGAAAAGAGGGACCTGAGGCAATGTGGGTGGGGTTCTGACATGGTCTCTAATGTGATCTGGAAGAGGGCCCTTCCCCACAGTTCTCTACAAACCTTCTGGAAATGCAGGTTTGAGTCCTGAAATGCACTGCTCATTGGCTCACTCACTGGACTGTGAGTGTCCCGAGAGCAGGGAGACTGTCCTGTCCATCCTTCCTGCCTCAGCACCTGCAGCCAAACCTGGCACCTGGTTCCTGGTTTCTGTCCACAAGTACCACATGAGCAGATGAAAGAAAGAATAATAATAGGGGAGATTGAAGTCCTGTTTTTGGTCCTTGCCTGCCTCCCTGTGCTACCTCATGGGGCTACCGTGGGCAGAGCTGATTCCCCTCCTCTGTTGATGTCACACTTGACCATGGACATGCGGGCAAAGGGACAGAGCCAGTTTGGAGTCAAGTTCTTAGGAGGCATCCTGTATTTCTGCACTCCTGTGATCTGGGCCAGAAAGAATACATATCCCTGAGAAGAACAAGTGAGGGACACACAGAGCAGGCCTGAACCAACTCAGAACCTAAAGCCAAGGCCAAATGGCCAGCACTTGAAGCAGAGCTGCCCCTGCTGACCCACTCGCCTGTAAGCAGGAGGAAAATGCTTGCTCTAAGCCACTGAGTTGGAGGGTTTGTTGCGTAGGATATGTGGTAGTAGTGTCTCAGGCCAAGTTCTCCAGGAAGCAAACTCAGAATTGTGAGTAAGAGGTTTTCTATGGAGTGTCCTAGGGACCAACACCTGTGGACAGGAGGGAAAGCAAGCTGAACTCAGCAGAGGGGGAAGTTGAGCTGAGCTGTGGTGCAGTTCCAACGAAGGTTCAGTTTGAAGCTGTCCCAAGTTGGGCCGAGGAATTTTAATACCTCTGGGTGGACCAGATGTCTTGGTCAATTGCTCCAGGAAGGGGTGTGACCTTGGGCATGACAGTTTTCTTGAGTGGAAGTACTTCCCTGAGAAAGCTACTGACAGTGCTCTGTGCATCTGAAGGAATAAGTCCTTCATTCCCCAAAGGGCATCTGGACAGTACATCCAAAGTCCTCAACTATAACTGACTGATGCGATGGTGTCCATCATATTTCAAGGTTGCCTCCCCATACCTTTATTGCTACATGATCAAAGATTTCAAATGCTTTCAATTATTTCTAAAATACCATTGAGAAAACAGACCCGCTACCATCTAATAAATTGCAAAGAAAAAGGTCATTAATGTTGGCTTACAAGCTCAGTTTTACAATGCTTCTACACCCGACAGTTGCTCTTCATTTAGCAGTCACCAGGAAGCTGCGTGGGGTGTAAGCTGCACAAAGTGGACAGCAAAGTGTTAGCCCTTCCTTGTGTGATTTCTTCCAGGCAAATATGTCCTTCCTGCAGCCACTGAGATGGCTCTCCTTATGAAGCTACAGTATACCCCCTGGTTCCCTTGGAAGCCCAAAAACAGTGACATGAGTCCTGATTTGCTCCAAAGCTCTCAGCTGACGAGGCTTATTGAGAGGCAGGACATGAGGGCTCTACTCACAGCCCAGCAGTTGTGGAAGGAGCAGTCCTTATCTGACCAACGTTGAAGAGAAAAAAAGCTCCACTAGAGGGAATGAGTTCCTTGAACTACCCCCCTCCACTATGGTATCCCATAAATAGTTGGCCTTATCTTTGGGCACCTGGGATCCTTGAGTCACTCCCCAAAGTCACCCCTTGACTCACAGGCTGATTGTGGGCATCATCTACCATTCCTTTCCTTCTTAGAAGAAAAGCTGGAATGGAAATGCTATCAAAGAGGTCATAGAGCCGCATCAGGGAAGGCAGGATTAGAAAACTCTGGTGCCTTCTTTTTTTTTTTTTTTCCCTTTCCCCCCCCTTTTTCTTTTCCTTTCTTTCTTTCTTTCTTTTTTTTTAAGATTTTATTTATTTGACAGACAGAGATCACAAGTAGGCAGAGAAGCAGGCAGAGAGAGAGGAGGAAGCAGGCTCCGCCTGGAGCAGAAAGCCCGATATGGGGCTCTATCCTAGGACGCTGGGATCATGACCTGAGCTGAAGGCAGAGGCTTTAACCCACTGAGCCACCCAGGTGCTCCCCCACCCTTTTTTTTGATGGCTTTAAATAACCAAGGCCTAAGAAACCCAACTCATAAATTAACGCTGTAATTGGTCTAAAGATTCCCACAAAGGATGTTTTGCAAGTCACCCAGCCCTGCCCCTTGGTTGCTCAGGACTGCACTACATACTGACATCTGACACCTGGAGAGGGCAGATGGCTCCAGCATCTGGTGAGGCCAGACTGACTGATGGTGGGTACCATTCAGTAAAAGACACCTGGGAGCCTTGATGGTTATAGGGTACAGGGACCCCAACAGGCAGCTGGCCCAAATGGACACTAACTATAGCCCTTTGAGAGTTTCTGACTCAGAAAGAACTTCAGGGGTAGAATCTCTCCACCCAGGAGGCTAGGGATCCACCCAGCCTCCTCAGGACTGAAGGGATCTGGCTGCCCAAGTAGGCCTACTACGCATGTGCGACCTGCCACTTTGGGGAGTGGAGGGAAGGACAAACCAGGATCTGGAGAGGACGGTCCCAGGAGCAGGCTGTTGAGGGTACATGCATCTGCCTCCTTCCAAGCCCCAATCTACAGAAGCTTGCATCCATGATCCTTCTGAAGGGGAAGCTCAAGGAGTGTGGATGGCCTTGCCCAGCTGAGGACCATGGGGCTGCTGGGGCTCCTCCTACAAGGGACACCTGGGAGCCCATCAGGCGGTCAGTGGAAATGGAGACTGAGCGGGGGCACTCTCAGGCTGCCACTTCAGAAAGATGTTTGGGTGTGGGCTCCTCTGCCCTGCACGCAGTTCAGGAACCAATGAGCTGCTCAGGCTCCCAGGACCCTGGCTGCCCTCAAAGGGCTGGCGCAGGGCGTACTTCAATGGATGGACTGCCTAGGAGTATAGGCAGAGTCTGGCAACAGGACAATGTCTAGGGAAGTGGTTTAAAGGTGTGGAGTTGTTGCTTGGTGTATTTGGCATTTGCCTAATTCCAAGCTTTCATTGACACAAATGGGCATATTCTGCTTGAAACAAGAGCTGGAGGCATCCGGATAGCCTTGCCGGAATGGGGCAGACAGAGATGGTCGAGGTATTGTTTATTAACTGATACCTGGGAGCCTTGATGATTGAAGTCTTGGGCTGACTGTTCCCAGTTTAAAGCACCACCTCAGAAAGATTTGTGGAGAGTGGACACCCTCCTCCCCAGAAGCTAGGCAGGTTTTGGGACTGGCCTGATCCTAACTGACCTGAAGGGCTCCAGCCACCTAAAGTTGGCTGAGAGAGGGCACACTACCCATGTGCCTGCTGCCCAGGTGGCAGGAGCCAGGGACCTGGAATGCGGCAGCTGTAGGGAGAGGCCAGGTCACGCTTTTCTTTTACACAAATGTGCATATTCTTTCTGAAGCAGAGTTTCAACAACTCAACTGTTCCCAGGGCTGGGCCTGGAGACCTGGCCTCGGTATCCTTTAATAGCAGAGAACAGGGACGCTTCATTTCTACAGAAGCTTGGGGCACATGGGGATGGACTTCCTTTTTCAGCAGCAGCCTCTGTGCCATTTTCGGGGCATATTCACCCTTGAGGCAATGCTGGTGGGTGGGGACAGGCCAGAACACTGCAGTCTGGAGGGCCAGGAACATCCAGTTGGTTACCTACCAGCATGGGTAAGTTGCTGAGGGCAGAGTTGCCTTGGTCTGTAATAGGGCAACATTGGAGCCTGGCCACACAATCAGGTTCTTTGTGGTACAAGGTGTTGGCCTAACTGCAAGGCCTATCTATTCATTATGGAATATTCTCCCAAAGTCAGAGATCGAAGTTTTTCAAATGCTTTGCCATGGAGAAGCTGGAGGCAGGACGGAGTATCTCTTCTCCCTTAGGGGACATCTGGGACGCTTGGTTCCTAGAGAGCCCGGGACCCCATAGAGCACCAGTCCACATGGGGACTGAATTTTACCCCTTTGCAGCTGCCACCTCAGGATGATTTTGGGGGGCCGGCCCCTTTACACTCTGTAGCTTATGCTGGTATTTTGCCTGGCCACAGCTTCAGCCCAGAGAGCTTGAGTCCCTGCTGCCTCAGACTGGCTCAGTGGGATAAGCTGAGCATGGACCTATAGCCCATTTTAGGGTCGCCAGGGACCTAGAATAGTGTCATTATCTTAATAGGCTGAGTGAGAAGTGTGGACCTTGGTGACAGACAGGCCCTAACCAACCCGGTGGTCAGGATTCCCCACAAGTGTAGAGATTTGTCTTGCTGGACTGCCTTTGCAGGTCACAGGGCAGGGAAGCCTGGCCAGGGTTCCATCTAGGAAGAGACTCCAGGGAGCACTGGTGGCTGAAGAAGCCCCAGAACCCCTCAACAGCAAGTCCAGATGGGGATTGATAGTGGTCAAATGGTAGCTGGTGCCTCCCTGTGCTGTTTGGGAGTGGGCCCCTCTGGACTGAACAGGTTTTTGGGTTCAAGCCCCAGTTCCAGCAGCCTGGTGGGCCCCAGCTGCATCAGGCTGGCTGAAAGAGGGGATTGTTCATGCCCTGACTGCACAGTTCAGAGTAGTAGGAATCTGGAACTCAGGTAAGAGACAGGGGAGCACAGCTCTCTAAAATGGACTCCCAAGTGTCTGCGGATCTGCCTAGCTCTAGGCCCAAACCTCTTCCTTCTGAAGAGGTCCCTGTGCTCTTCCTTCTGAAGTTCAAGCTAGAGGAATCTGCACTTCCTTTTCAGGCCAGGGTTGGGCACACTGGCCCAGGTAGCCTTCAGTAGGAAACACCCAGGGACTATGATTGCTGGAGAAGCCCGGGGCCTGATCAGGGAGCCAGGCTGAATGTGAACTGGCTGTTGCTATTTCCAAGCTGTGGCTGCAGGAGGATTTCAGGGGATGGGCTTCCCATTTCCTGGAGGTTCTGCAGGTGGTGGTGCACAGTCCCTGCTCCACAGGCCTCGAGAGCCCCAGCTGCCCAAGGACAGCTCCTGGAGTGGGTCCTGTGCAGTTCAGGGAAGCTGGTCAGCTGAAACAGGGCAAGTATAGGGAGAGTTTGGGTCATGGCAGTAGGATCTTGGGGACCTAAGTCATCTGCCTCATTCCAAGACCTAACAAACACAAATGCACATACTCCCTCTGGAGAGAGACCTGGAGGATGCTGGCCTCCCCGTCACAGCAGACCTGGGTAGACTGGCAGGGGTATCTATCATCTGATAGGAGAGACCTGGCAGTCCTTGCTGCAGGACCCCTTCAGGCAGCAAGTACACATGGAGACAGATCATGGCCAATTAGTACTTCCACTTTGGGGTGATCTGTGGGGCTGGGCCCCTCTTCGCCAGAACCAATGCAGGTGTTTAGGCCTGGAGGGTCCCAGCTGCCTCGCCCTGGCTGAAGGGATCCAACCCCGCATGCTCAGTAAGTACAGTTCAAGGTAGCCAGCAGCCTGGAAAAGGGCATGGATCCAGGGAGGCTGTGGCCGACACAAGGCACCTGCCTCAATCCAAGTCCTAACCTATATGAATTCACACATTCCCTTTGAAAACAGGACTGGGTGATACTGGGCTGCCTTGCCAGGGCAGGGCCAGGAAGGCTGGCTGGGACTTCTATCATCTCTTGAGGGATACCTGGGATTCCTATTTGCTAGGCAAGCCTGGGACCCCTTCAGAGAGCAAGTCCAAATGGGATCTGACAGTGGCTGATCTGCTGCTGCCACCTGAGGGTGATTTTCAAGGGTGGGCCCCCTCCCCACTGTGGTCTACGAAGGTATGTTGCTCAGCCCCAGCACCACCCGCCGTAGACCTAGGGCAAGGCGTTTGGTCTTGAGAGGCTGGCTCAGAGGAGCGGCTCTTGGGGATGTCAACCTTAAAAATAAAATCACTTTTTTTGCCAGCAGATGAGTTTATTTGGGAATAGCGGAGGAATTGAAATTCGGGACAAGCAAACTATAGCAAACCGCAGGCAAGTGGTAGAGACCAAGAGAAGGCCAGCTTTTATTATGCTTTAGGAAGATATTGGGGAGGATTGTTTTGAATAAAAGTTCCCTGGAGAACAATTAAAGATTCGGTTTAAAGATATGGGGGTTTCTCATTAGCCACAAGTGATGGTTAGTGCGCTGCTGATGAGGCAGGGAGAGGTCTTGTTTTTCTTAAAAGCAAGAGATAAATTCCTGTGACAGAACTGTCCTCCCTCTTCAAGATAAGAATTATCTTCCTTTTTCTAGTTGGTCAGGCAGTCTGCAGTGAGTGCTGTGTGCCTGAAGGCTCCCCGCTCAGGGCTCCAGGCTCCATTTTCATGTGGGTTCCTTCACTCCTTCACACTTCCCTGAATTGATCAAGAATTTTCCTCAGATGCATTCCTGATCAAGAATGAGGTGTTCTGCAGTTCTACAGAGATTTGACAGGCAACAGGTTAAAAGTTTTAAATTGATTATACAAAATAAGACAAGAAGAATAATGACCCAGTTTGCATAGTAGTCTTCAACCAAGAGCCCAAACCTGAAGGTAGCCCCCTAAATAAATCAAAGGCTCATAGATCGTTAGGCAGAGTTCTTTGTGGTCAAAGTGCTTACTCACTGACTTTATGCAGCTAGATGTTTACTTCCCCGGAGTCTTTATCCATGTGCAGCAGGTGAAATTCACCATTGCACAAATGTCTCCTTGTTCAGCTAGTAGATAGTCAAGGGTTATGCAATTATCTAAACTTACTGTAGTCAGTGAGTCAAGTGACCATTGTTGCGCTTTTATTGCTTTGGTTGTGGAGTCAGCTAGCTCTCCTAACATCAGGGAGAGATTTCTGATCTTGGATTTGTTGGTATTCACTCTGATCCATGGGAGAAAGGCTCTCCTTATAGAGGCAAACCCTGAGTCATGCATGCCTCCTGAAAGTTCCTATTTATGACAGCCATGGAGGTTCAGCGGGGTGAACCAATGGGGGTGCTTCTGATTCATTATGCATGTCAATGGGGACAGTTAATTGTCCCAATAAGCGTTGTCCTCTGATTCACCAGCAAACATTCATATGCCCCTGGGAAATGCTGTCCACCACAAATACAAATGGAACCAGGTGGAGCATAGAGGACTCCAGCTAAGGTCTGATTATTGATAGATTCATTAGCTGAATTCCCTGACACTTCCAACCCATGGGTCAGAGATGTTGGGGGGATATCCTGTGAGAGTCCCCTAAAGGGGACTTTTCTAAAAACTTCACTAAGAGGTGTGAACCCAGTTGTCTTTCCATTGGATGCAGGGAACAGATTGTATTTTTTTTAATATTTTATTTATTTATCTGAGACAGAAAGATACAGAGAGAGAGAGCATGAGCAGGAGGAGAGACAGAGGGAGAGGGAGAAGCAGACTCCCTGCTGAGTCAGGAGCCCATTGTGGGTCTCCACCCCAGGACCTGAAGATCATGACCTGAACCAAAGACAGACGCTTAACCATCTGAGTCACCCAGGTGCCCTGAAATTGTATTTAGGTAAGGAAAAGAAGATGGGGAAGTGAGGGTCATATAACTGACAGTGGAGGAGGTATTTAGTTGAGCTCATATGATTGTGAGTGGGGAAAGGTTGAAACAAGGCATGGGAACACCTGATCTCAGCAATTTAATCTTATAGGTAATATCCATGGGTTTATGAGTAAAATCAGCAGTAACATCTGGGATTAAAGTGAAAATAGTTAAGGTGAGACTAAGGGATCTCCAACATCGTGAGATCCTGATTAGAGATTCTGATGAGAGATCCAATAGTCAGAGAGGTTCTCCCTTTTTCAGTAGATTGAGAAATGTGGATAAGAGCATTGTCTCTCTGAGAGAAAGAAGAGGGAGGTAGTAAGAAGCAGCAGCAAGAAAAGGCCCATGCTGGCCACCCTGGGAGAGCAGTCTCCTTCAGTTGTCATCTGCCTCAATTCCTGGAAGGTCAACAGTTGGTATGCAGATCCAGTCTGGGTTTTGTGATTTCTTTAGCTGTGATACATGAATCCAAAAGTCTATTGCTTGGAGTTAGGCAGCACAACAGTTGGTTAAGAGTAATTTATAACAGCCTTTACAATGGAGTTGAAAAGTCTGGGGATGTCTTTTCCAAAAGACAATGTCCTGGTGTTGCAAGGCATGACATTTAAGGTCTTTGTCTCCCGGGTCTACACTGTGAAAATATTTCAAGTGTATTAGTTTAAATGTTATTTTCTCAATTTCGAAAAACTTACAAAACATATTTAGAAATGATGTAAAGTAGTTGTTACAGAATAGTTGTAGATTTACTCTTAGAAGTTAGCATAATTTTTTATGCATTACAGCAAATATAAACTTCTATATAATAAAAAATAAATGATGTACTTTTTAGAAATTACAGTATGAGATTCACTGGTGTCTGAGGCTCATTCTGACAGTACTCTGTTAGACTGGGCAACAGGATCCCCATGTTATTCTTAAAAAGGGTTGCTATGAGTTAAGTAGAAAGAATAAAGATTTGAAAAATGGGACAACTTCTAAATTGATGGCAGAGCTAGAAATATTGGAAGCGGCCATCCAGCTTTCCAAGTTATTATAAGAAGTGTGAGAAGTTCTTTAAAACAAAGATTGCTGCCTGGCTGCAAATCTGAAAAGACAAGGCAACAAAGTATGAGCCTGTCACAGAGGGATTACAGCCTGACCTTGAGGAGTTACCGCTGTGTGTGGGCAGGACAGAACAGTTTGGAGTTCTTATATGGCCTCTTCAGCTACTGCTCAGTTTACTGTGACAGAAGAACAGTGGCTTTCAAATGTGTTGGAGCATTTCCACAGTAAGAAATAATGTCTATTTTATGGTCTAGCACATGCCTATATATATATAAAACCACATAAGTAACTGAAATAAAAGTTTAATAAATTGACACATATTTCCTATTTTTAGTATATTTCATGTATGTACCCTATTTTGCATTATTTGAAAGTATTTTTATTTATATATAGATGATCTATAATCCATGTATAGATTTTAGGTGAAATTGATATGTTATCCATTTATATAGATAGATAAGGTGATATATATTCTGTTGATGAATCATAATTCATTAATGGTCTGTGACCATGGTTTGAAAAACAAGAATTACAAAAAGAAAAAAAGAAGGAAAGAAAGAAAAATAAGAATTACAGTAAATCCTTCCCCAGAAAGAGAAAGCTTTCATGGAGTTCCATTGTTTCTCACCTTGCAAAGGGGGGCCTGCGCATTGCCTGCATTTTGTCAGTGTTAATGCACACAGTTTGTGCAGAGTTACATTTGGGGGATTCATTTTGTATTTTGGGGTCTTTCAATTTTTTAAATATTTGTAATCTTGGCTTCCCAGTGAAGGCCAGGAAGAAGGTAATTATGAGCTATCACATATTAGCAAACTCTATAAATACACTCCAGTATTTTTTTTAAAAATTTTATAAACATATAATGTGTATTTAGCCCCAGGGGTACAGGTCTGTGAATCGCCAGGTTTACATTTCATTGTTTTGAAGATGATATAAAACACTGATTTAGAGATCCAAATACTTTTATCTCTATAAAAATTAAAAAGCCAAAAATAGATCTTTGTTTATTTGACAGACAGAGAGACAAAGGCAGGCAGAGGAAGAGAGAGAAGCAGGCTCTGTATCAAGCAAGGAGCCCGATGCAGGGCTCAGTCCCAGGACCCTGGAATCTTGACCTGACCTGAAGGCAGACACTTAACCAACTGAGCCATCCAGGTGCCCCTAAAATAGTTACTTTTAACAAATATACTTAGATTAGACACTAAACAGCTGATGATCCAACTGATGATAATCCTATTTCTTTTGTTGACAAACCTTGTAATATAAGAGTAAGAACTTATTTGATTAGTACACCCAGGAAGAAAAAGTTGTTTATCAGCGTTCTATTTAATGCTGATAACTCTGAAGACATGCTTGTTTTTCTCAAACCAACAAACATAAACTAGTGTTTTTTTATCGAAATTATCTCAGGTCATATGAACTTGAAAAACATTTGGGTTATTTGCTATATTTCTGAGAGTATATTTAATTTATATAAATGTTTAGTTTTCTTTAGCCAATTAGAGATCTTTACAAGTTAATTTTGGCACTACCTTCTAAAGAATGAATGGGTCAACCAGAAAATTAAAGAAGAATTGAAAAAAATCATGGAAACAAATGATAATGAAAACACAACGGTCCAAAATCTGTGGGACACAGCAAAGGCAGTCCTGAGAGGAAAATATATAGCGATACAAGCCTTTCTCAAGAAACAAGAAAGGTCTCAAATACACAACCTAACCCTACACCTAAAGGAGCTCGAGAAAGAACAACAAAGAAAGCCTAAACCCAGCAGGACAAAAGAAATAATAAAGATCAAAGCAGAAATCAATGAAATAGAAACCAAAAAAACAATAGAACAAATCAACAAAACTAGGAGCTGGTTCTTTGAAAGAATTAACAAGATTGATAAACCCCTGGCCAGACTTATCAAAAAGAAAAGAGAAAGGACCCAAATAAATAAAATCATGAATGAAAGAGGAGGGATCACAACCAACACCAAAGAAATACAAACAATTATAAGAACATATTATGAGCAACTCTATGCCAACAAATTTGACAATCTGGAAGAAATGGATGCTTTCCTACAGACATATAAACTGCCAAAACTGAACCAGGAAGAAATAGAAAACCTGAATAGGCCCATAACCAGTAAGGAGATTGAAACAGTCATCAAAAATCTCCAAACAAACAAAAGCCCAGGGCCAGGTGGCTTCCCCGGGGAATTCTGCCAAACATTTAAGGAAGAATTAATTCCTATTCTCCTGAAACTGTTCCAAAAAATAGAAATGGAAGGAAAACTTCCAAACTCATTTTATGAGGCCAGCATCACCTTGATCCCAAAACCAGACAAGGATCCCGTCAAAAAAGAGAATTACAGACCAATATCCTTGATGAACACAGATGCGAATATTCTCACCAAAATACTAGCCAATAGGATCCAACAGTACATGAAAAGGATTATCCACCATGACCAAGTGGGATTTATTCCAGGGCTGCAAATTTGGTTCAACATCCGCAAATCATTCAATGTGATACAATACATTAACAAAAGAAAGAACAAGAACCATATGATACTCTCAATAGATGCTGAAAAAGCATTTGACAAAGTACAGCATCCCTTCCTAATCAAAACTCTTCAAAGTGTAGGGATAGAGGGCACATACCTCAATATTATCAAAGCCATCTATGAAAAATCCACAGTAAATATCATTCTCAATGGAGAAAGACTGAGAGCTTTTCAGCTAAGGTCAGGGACACAGCAGGGATGTCCGTTATCACCACTGCTATTCAACATAGTACCAGAAGTACTAGCCTCAGCAATCAGACAACAAAAAGAAATTAAAGGCATCCAAATCAGCAAAGAAGAAGTCAAACTATCACTCTTTGAAGATGATATGATACTATATGTGGAAAACCCAAAAGGCTCCACTCCAAAACTGCTAGAGCTTGTACAGGAATTCCGTAAAGTGTCAGGATATAAAATCAATGCACAGAAATCAGTTGCATTTCTTTACACCACCAACAAAACAGAAGAAAGAGAAATTAAGGAGTCAATCCCATTTACAATTACACCCAAAACCATAAGATACCTAGGAATAAACCTAACCAAAGAGGCAAAGAATCTATACTCAGAAAACTATGAAGTACTCATGAAAGAAATTGAGGAAGAAGCAAAGAAATAGAAAAATGTTTCATGCTCATGGATTGGAAGAACAAATATTGTGAAAATGTCTATGCTACCTAAAGCTATCTACACATTGAATGCAATGCCTATCAAAATCCCATCCAATTTTTTCAAAGAAATGGAACAAATAATCCTAAAATTTATATGGAACCAGAAAAGAATAGCCAAAGGAATTTTGAAAAGGAAAGCCAAAGTTGGTGGCATCACAATTCCAGACTTCAAGCTCTATTACAAAGCTGTCAGTATCAAGACAGTATGGTACTGGCACAAAAACAGACACATAGATCAATGGAACAGAAGAGAGAGCCCAGAAATAGACCCTCAACTCTATGGTCAACTAATCTTCGACAAAGCAGGAAAGAATATCCAATGGAAAAAAGACAGCCTCTTCAACAAATGGTGTTGGGAAAATTGGACAGCCACATGAAGAAAAATGAAATTAGACCATTTCCTTACACCACACATGAAAATAGAGTCAAAATGGATGAAGGACCTCAATGTGAGAAAGGAATCCATCAAAATCCTTGAGAACACAGGCAGCAACCTCTTCGACCTCAGCCGCAGCAACTTCTTCCTAGGAACAATGCCAAAGGTAAGGGAAGCAAGGGAAAAAATGAACTATTGGGACTTCATCAAGATCAAAAGCTTTTGCACAGCAAAGGAAACAATCAACAAAACCAAAAGACAACTGACAGAATGGGAGAAGATATTTGCCAACGACATATCAGATAAAGGGCTAGTATCCAAAATCTACAAAGAACTTAGCAAACTTAACACCCAAAGAACAAATAATCCAATCAAGATATGGGCAGAGGACATGAACAGACATTTCTGCAAAGAAGACATCCAGATGGCCAACAGACCCATGAAAAAGTGCTCCACATCACTGGGCATCAGGGAAATACAAATCAAAACCACAATGAGATACCACCTCACACCAGTCAGAATGGCTAAAATGAACAAGTCAGGAAATGACAGATGCTGGCGAGGATGTGGAGAAAGGGGAACCCTCCTACACTGTTGGTGGGAATGCAAGCTGGTGCAACCACTCTGGAAAACAGCATGGAGGTTCCTCAAAAAGTTGAAAATAGAACTACCTTATGACCCCGCAATTGCATTACTGGGTATTTACCCTAAAGATACAAACGTAGTGATCCGAAGGGGCACGTGCACCCGAATGTTTATAGCAGCAATGTCCACAATAGCCAAGTTATGGAAAGAACCTAGATGTCCATCAACATATGAATGGATAAAGAAGAGGTGGTATATATATACAATGGAATACTATGCAGCCATCAAAAGAAATGAAATCTTGCCATTTGCAATGACATGGATGGAACTAGAGGGTATTATGCTTAGCAAAATAAGTCAATTGGAGAAAGACAACTATCATCTGATCTCCCTGATATGAGGAAGTGGAGATGCAACAGGGGTGGGGGCTAAGGGGATAGGAAAAGAATAAATGAAACAAGATGGGATCAGGAGGGAGACAAACCAAAAGAGACTCTTAATGTCATAAAACAAACTGAGGGGGTGGGGGGAAGGGGTGTTGGGAGAGGGTGTTGGGGTTACATTATATGTTTAAATAAAAATAAAAATAAAAAAATAGAATAGCCACTTATTTTACTAGCAAAATGGGTTTATTTGGGAATAGCAGAGGAACTGCAGTTTAGCATAAGCAAATTTTGGCAAGTCAGAGGAAAATCCAAGGAAACAAAGGGAAGGTCAGTTTTTGTTAGGTTTCAGTAGGAAATTGGAGAGGATTGCTTGAACAAAAGTTCTTTGGAGAAGAACAAGTGTGTGAATTTGTAGTGGGTTCTTATTCGGGGCAAGGAGCAGTTAGTGCATTGTTGCTAGGGCAAGGAGAGATCTTCCTTCTTTTCTTAAACACAAGAGGTAAAATTCCAATGTGAAAAATGTCTTCCTTAGTCAAAATAAGAATTATCTTCTTTCTTCCTGTTGGTTATGCAGGCTGCAATGAGTGCTACGTGCATGAGAGCTCCCCCTTCAGGGCTTCCCTACTTCGTTTTGGATGAGGTTTCCAGGGGTGCCTGGGTGGCTCAGTTGATGAGCATCTGCCTTTGGCTTGGGTCACGATCCAGCAGGAAGCCTGCTTCTCCCTCTCCCACCTGCCCCTGCTTGTATCCCCTCTCTCATTGTCTCTCTCTTTGTCAAATAAATAAATAAAATCTTTTTAAAAAATAAATAAATAAATAAAATAATAAATAAATTAAATAAATAAAATAAGATTTCCTTTACTTGTTTTCATAGGGACAAGGTACATGCATACTCACAAGCCCTAACTTACCTAATGGGCAGTATTCCTTCTGAATGTAGATCTTTAGTTACTAGACAGCCTTGGTGGGGCCAGGAGGTCTGGCCAGGATACATCTAATAAGAGACTCCTATGGGCCACTGTGGCTGGAGGAGCCATGGGACCTTCAGGCAGCAAGTCCAAATAAGAAATGATTATCCCCAGTTTGCAGCTGTTGCCTCAGTGTGATGCTTGGGAGCCCCCTCCACACTGAACTTAGGCATGTGTTTGGAGTCCAGCCCCAGCCACACCAGCCAGGTAGGTCCTGGTTGCCTCAGACCAACTGAATAGCTTTTAACTATATATGCCTTGTTTCAGGGTAGCCAGGATCCTAGAACTGGCCAGGAGTTGGAAGAGGACAAGTCTCAAGAGTAGAATGTTGGGGGTCCATGGCGTCTGTCTAATTCCAAGCCCTAACCCACACAAATGCACTTATTCTTTCTGAAGACAAAGCTGGAGGAGTCTGGCCTGCCTTGCCAGGATAGGGCTGGGCAGACTGATTAGGGTAAACTCCAGTAAGATACACCTGGGAGCCTTGATTACTGTAAGCCCAAGACAATCAGTTGGCCAGTCTAAATAGGGACTGATGGTTGCAGGTTTAAAGCTGCTACCTCGGAAATATTTTTTTTTTTTTTTTTTTTTAGAGAGAGCGAGGACAGGCAGACAGAGAGGCAGGCAGAGGCAGAGGGAGAAGCAGGCTCCCTGCCGAGCAAGGAGCCCGATGTGGGACTCGATCCCAGGACGCTGGGATCATGACCTGAGCCGAAGGCAGCTGCTTAACCAACTGAGCCACCCAGGCGTCCCACCTCGGAAATATTTTGAGGCATGGGCTCCCTCCTTGCTGTAGGATATAAAGATGGTTACTCACAGCCTTAGCTCCACAGGACCTGCAAGGCCCTGGCAGCCATAGGGCCAACTGACAAAGTACAGGCTGCACATGTGTGGGTCCACAGGTTAGGGAAGCCAGGAAACTGGAATGAGGCAAAGTCAGGTAAGACTGGTTTAGAGGAGGGGCAGTTGTGGGTACCTCCTATCTGCTTATGTCTAAGCCTTTACTTACACAAAAATGAATATTCCCCATGAAGGCAGAGTTGGAGGAATCTGGACCGTCTGGCTAGGGTGGGGCTGAGCTTGGGTAGCCTCCAGCAAGAGATACCTTGGAGCCTTGAAAGCTGGAGAAGTCAACACTTCAACAGGTAGCTAGTCCAAATGGTGACTGTCACCAGTTTCAAGTCGCCAGCTGAGGAAGAGCTCAGGGGATGGCTCCCTCTGACAGGATAGGCAGGTGTTTGGGAACCAGCTCTAGCTCCACAGGTCTGAAGGGCCCCAACTTCCCAAGGCCAACTGGTGGGTTATATACTGGGCATGAATGGGATGCAGAGGTCAGGGTAACCAGAGACTTGAAATAGGACAAGTGTCAGGAGGGGTTGGATCATGGCAGCAGGCTATTGAAGATACCTGACATCTGCCTAATTTCAAGCCCTAACCTACACAAATACACATGTGGAGACCAAGGGAAAGTCACCTCAAAAGTGCCACTTTGGCATGTTGAGTCTTTTGAATTAAAGCTACTTAAGAAACAGCCACTGCAAGAACACCTTGATCCTCCTTTGTCTCCAGAAAGCAGGAAATAAATCTCCCATGGAAAGATACCCTTCCTGTATCAGGAGGTAAAATGACAATCTTATCACCAGAGAGAGGGAATTCAGAGCCAAGAAAGCTGAATAAACAACCCTTTTTAGTAAAAATTTACTAATCTCAGCCCAAATTCTCTTAGAATTCCTTACTAATTAAAGCTTCTGAACATAAGTTTTTTGTCCTGTCAATTCCTCAGATTTATTGTTTGTCCAAAAGTGTAAAAGCTGCCTGCTTTGGTTATTTCTTTGGGTCTCAACTTTAATATTTGGCCTCTGTGCACATGTAATTAAACTTTGGGTTTTTTTTCTCCTATTGTTCTGTCTTGTGTCAATTTCTTGGACAAGCTAGAAGAACCTTGAAGGGAAGACTAATATTTTTCCTCCCCAACAACTGGGAGGATAAACAATAACTTGTATACCACTGTAGCTGGGAAATCCTGGGACATCTCACAAAACCCAGCAGAAGGTAAGAATCTGTGCCACATCACTCTCCCAGGTGTCAGCCTGCAGGCCTAATGGAGCAAGAGTGATGACAGTCCTTTTTCTCTCTTTCTAAATTTAGGTTAGTAGAAGATAAATATTTATGAAATAGTTCCTTGGGCTTAACAACACTGGTAAATTTGATAGAGTATTCTTGGTTTAAGCCACCCATTTTCTCCCAGAGATGGTCACAGATGTTTTTCTTTTGTTGTTGTCTTTTGTACCATTTATCATAAAAAGGAATTACCATAGAGAAAGACTGCAGGTATAAGCCTCATTAACCCAGTGTTTAAGCCAGCCTCACAAACTGGTGAGTTCATGGTAATCACGTGACTACCATCTCTTTAGACAAACTTTCATGTGGGTCCCCTATATAAAAGCCAAATGAGTTTTTTCTTTTCATCTTGTTCTGTGTCCTGCGTGCTTAGTTTTGTGACCAGTAGGAATATGCTCTCCAGTCTCCATCATCTGAAGGGTACATTTAATGGGGTGCCTGCCAAGTAGACTGGGGTGCTGGGTCATTTAGAAGCAGTTCTGTCTCTGTCTGCCTGTGCCAGCTTTCAGGGGAGTTTGTTTTAAGAGATCTCAGTCCATAAATGGCATTTATCTGCTTAGTCTTCATTGCTTGTTAGTGCTGGGGAAATCCCATTTCCGTAGCACCTTCCTGGTGTCAAATATTAGCAAGTCAGTGACTGGAAGCACTTCGTATTTTTGTGGGAGACTGTGAGATAGCATTTTTTAACACTATCCTTACTGCTTGTGCAATGAAGGCCTTTGCTCTCTTAGACTATTTTGGAAGTAAACTTTTAAATCCAGGATTGTATCACCTATGCACTCTCCAGAGATGTCTCTTGGTCTAAACCTGGAAAATTGTCTCAGCGTCTTTCCATTAAAAGGCTTTGAGTCATTATATTTTTTAAAAGATTTTATTTATTTATTTATTTGACAGACAGAGATCACAAGTAGGCAGAGAGGAAGGGATCACAAGTAGGCAGAGAGGCAGGCAGAGAGGAAGGGAAGCAGGTTCTCTGCCGAGCAGAGAGCCCGATACAGGGCTTGATCACAGGACCCCGGATTCATGACCTGAGCCGAAGGCAGAGGCTTTAACCCACTGAGCCAGCCAGGTGCCCCTCATTATTGAGATTAATAAGATTCTACCTTTCAGTGGCCAGTTTATGGATCCTTTAAACTACCTATATTGAATGAAAAACATTTCTTTATAGACAGTTTGTCAATTGTCTTATTACTATAATAAATAGACTTCAGGCCTCCCTTGACAAAATGAAAAAAAACAAAAATTAGACTTAGGCCATATGTTGAATATGTCTATATCCAACATAAATTCTCCCTTCTCAAAATCCAGCCCCATCCACCTCTTTTAATTTTCCTTTCCCTACTAGATTTACAGATAACATACCAGTCTAATCTCCAGGTTACTAATGGAAATGCTGAAGGCCTGAAGTGAATATAACAAAAGAGACTGGCTGGAGGGCCCATTTTGCTCCTATTTCCCAGAGCTCTGTAATCAGGCTCTGCCAGCTTCAGTCTTTCCTATGCAGTGTCCTTTGCAAATGTATCTTAGACACCCCCCCCACACACACACACATTTGTGCCCTTGGACAAGAGCAGATATTTTAAATTATAAAGCCCCCTTACCTCCACTTTCAAGCTTCCCTACCAAATTTAGAATGGAGTTAGAAAAATCATTGACCATTCACAACACCTTCCTCACAGAGCAAAGAGGTGATCAAAACTTGTAGGTCCTCCTACAAATGATCAGCAGAAGGGTGATGTTCAGGGACTAATAGAAACCAATGTCAATGTGTATATTCAGAAGACTTTTGTTAAAATACTGTAACTAGAGGGTATTATGCTTAGCGAAATAAGTCAATCGGAGAAAGACAGCTATCATATGATCTCCCTGATATGAGGAAGTGGAGATGCAACGGGGGTGGGGGTTAAGGGGGTAGGAAAAGAATAAATGAAACAAGATGGGATCGGGAGGGAGATAAACCAAAAGAGACTCTTAATGTCATAAAACAAACTGAGGCGGGTGGGGGGAGGAGTGTTGGGAGAGGGTGGTGGGGTTACATTATATGTTTATATAAAAATAATTTTTTTAAAATACTGTATACAGACATTTCAAAGGCATAAATCCTTTAATTCCTATTTTGGTTAGAAATCTGTCTGATATAAAGAAGCAAACTTAATTTAAAAGGTGGATCAATTCCTCGATATCCAGGCTGTAACCCAGTTATTTGTGAGAATTAAAAACCACATCTTTGTCTTGCAAATCTCTACAAAATCTGAATAAAACTTTGGAAGCAGATCAAAGCCCACCTATCTACCAATCCCCAAACCTTTCCTATTCTCTAAATGGTTGTAGATATAATACCATAATATTGGGACAAAATGGGTGTGTACTTTAAAGAGGTAAATAGCAATTATCCTGAAATTCTTAGAAAAACTTACATAAGAAATATTAATGAAATAAATTGGAAAACAGCACACATAAATGAAAAGATAGTCCATGCTCATGGATTGGAAGAATCAATATTTTCAAAATGTCCATATTATCTAAAACAATCTACAGATTTATTGCAATCCTTATCAAAATACCAACAGCATTTTTCGCAGAACTAGAACAAGTAATACTAAGATTTGTATGGAATCACAAAAGACATTGAAGAGCCAAACAATCTTGAAAAAGAAGAATAAAATGGGAGGTATCATAATCCCAGATTTCAAAATATACAACAAAGCTGTAGTAATCAAAACAATTTGGTAAGGGTACAAAAATATATACATAGATCAATAGAACAGAATAGAGACCCAAGAAATAAATCCACAGTTACATAGTTGATTAACCTTTGACAAAGGAGGCAAGGGTATGCAATGGGACAAAGACAGTCTCTTCAACAAATGTTGCAGAGAAAAGTGGACAGCAACATGCAAAAGAATGACACTGAACCACTTTTTACACCATCCACAAATACAAATTCAAAATGGATTAAAGACTTACATGTGAGACCTGACCT
Source organism: Taxidea taxus jeffersonii (assembly GCA_003697995.1). Lineage (NCBI taxonomy): Eukaryota > Metazoa > Chordata > Mammalia > Carnivora > Mustelidae > Taxidea > Taxidea taxus. Next base: position 44,221 of record ML101757.1, read on the forward strand.
AAAACTCCTACAAAAAAAAAACAGGCAGTAATTTCTTTGACATCAGCCATAGAAACATTTTTCTAGATATGTCTCCTCAGGCAAGAAGAACAAAAGCAAAAATAAAGTATTGGGACTACACCAAAATAAAAAGCTTTTGTGCAGCAAAGGAAACCATCAACAAAATAAAAAGACAACCTACTGTATGGGAGAAAATATTTATATATGATATATCAAACAAGGGGTTAATATCTGAAATATATAATGAATTTATACAACTCAAAACCAAAAAAAAATCTGATTTTAAAATGGGTAAGGGTCCTGAATAGACATTTTTCCAAAGATATACAGATGGCCAGCAGACACATGAAAAGATGCTCAACATCATCCATTGTCACGGAAATTCAAATCAAAACCACAATGAGATGTCACCTTATACCTGTCAGGATGGTTAGAATTAAAAAGACAAGTGTTAGTGAATATGTAGAGCAAAAGGAATGCTTGTGCACCTTTGGAGGGAAGGTAAATTGGTACAGCCACTGTGGAAAACAGTACGGAGATTCCTCAAAAAAAAAAAAAAAAAGAAATACCAGAGAAAGAAAAATATCATATGATTTTACTCACATGTGGAATTTAAGGAACAAAAATAACAAAGAAAAAAAGACTCAGGCCCCACCCTCACCACTTCTCTCCTCCCCTCAACTCTTAAACACAAAAACAAACTGGTAGTCACCAGAGTGGAGGGTGGGTGAATGGATAATATAGGTGAAGGGGATTAAGAGTACACTCATCCTGATGAGCACTGAAAAATGTATGGAATTTTTGAATCATTATAGAATGAATTTGGAAGGTTTTTTTTTTCCTTTTCTATTTTTTTTAAGATTTTATCTATTTGCCTTTTCTATTTTTTGAAATTGGTTGAGAAGAATAGGTATTAACGCTTCCTTAAATGTTTGGTAGAATTCACTATGAGGCAATCTGGTCCTGGACTTTGTTTATTGGGAGTTTTTTGATTACCAATTCCATTTCATTGCTGGTAATCAGTTTGTTCAAATTTTCAATTTCTCCCTGATTCAGTTTTGGGAAATTGTAATGTTTCTAGGAATTTATCCTTTTCTTCTAGGTTGTCCAGTTTGTTGGCATATAATTTTCCATAATATTCTCTTACAATCCTTTGTATTTCTGTGGTGTTAGTTGTTATTTCTCCTTTCATTTCTGATTTTGTTTGAGTCCTCTTTTCGCCTCCTCCTCCCCTTCCTCCTCCTTCTTCTTTCTTCTCCCTTCCCCTTCTCCTTCTCCCTTCCCCTTCCCCTTCCCATTCTCTTCCTCCTCCTCCTCCTCCTCCTCCTCCTCCTCCTCCTCCTCCTTCTTCTTCTTCTTCTTCTTCTTCTTCTTCTTCTTCTTCTTCTTCTTCTTCTTCTTCTTCTTCTTCTTCTTCTTCTTCTTCTTCTT
>RCUC01130920.1:0-31845 GCA_003697995.1 Taxidea taxus jeffersonii
ATACCCCACATTCAAAACCTCATTGAAAGATTGGCATACATAGGTTGGGCTTGTTGCCTAATGGGACTTTATTGTGGCCTGATTACATTTGATTTATACTAAAAACCTTTTTTTTAGGGGGTGGCCCCTAATATTAGTATCGGAAAGCAATTCTCTGAGTCTGTTCAGTTTCTTCACAGAAAAGTCTTCCAAGCCTGGCTGCTTTATTCTTAGAGTTGGACAAGTTAAAAGGGCTAATGGTACTGTAATTAAATAGGTGATTTGATCTGTCATTCCCTATTTTTCCTGTTTTGCCTATTGTCTCTCAGTTAAGAAATGCTTCTGTTTGGTTTCTTCAGAGAATAAATCTCTAATTTATTTTAGGAATTGTAAGTTGTTTTGGTGAGGTGGTAGTCTGCTTCTGTGGTTTTAGTTCCATGTCTTATTCCTTTCCTGTGAGACCTGGGTCTTCTCCTAATGGAAAGGGCTTGCCTTTCATATATATATATATATAGCCTCTATCTTTCTTTTTTTTAAAAAGATTTTAGTTATTTATCTGACACAGAGAGAGAGTGAGAGAGGGAACACAAGCAGGGGAAGAGGGAGAGACAGACTCCCTGTGGATCAGGGAGCCTGACGTGGGGGCTTGATCCCAGAACTCTGGGATCACAACCAGAGCCAAAGGCAGACACTTAACGACTGAGCCACACAGGTGGCCCTGTAGCCTCTATCTGTTGCAACTGAGATTTTAATTTTTTCAGCTCAGCCTCAGTTCCTCATTTGCTTTCATTTTTCTCTTCTTTTTTTAAAAGATTTTATTTTTTTGAGTAATCTCTATACCCAGTGTAGGGGTTGAACTCAAAACCCCAAGATCAGGAGCCGTGTACTCTTCTCAGTGAGCCAGCCTCACTGAGGCTGAACAAGGCCCCCCTTGTTCTCCTTTTTCTCCTTTTTCAAGAAGTTTTCATAGAAACCTCTTGGCCATTAATGCTTACATTACTATTCTTTTAGATCTTATAGATCTTTACCTTTTTTTTTTTTTTTTGTAACTTTGTTATTATTTTAACAGAGTCTTGGAAGGAAGAATAGTCTTTCTCCATATTTAAGTGGAAGTCCAAGGGGTGTACGTGATTGTGTGTGTATGTAATATTTCAAAATTACTATATGTACAATAGCAGAAGATATGTAACTACAGATTCATAGAATTTTTGAGATGGATTAGAATTTGGAGATAACTTAATCCTCTTTATTCATTTTATAACTGAGAAATAGGCTCAGAGAAGTTCCCTGTTTTGCCCATGGTTAGCAGTTAAGGCTAAGGTTAAGCCTAAGATGAAATCTGTATCTCTTGACTCTTAGTCATTTCCTTTTCCACCATGCCACACTAACTACCTTTATTTCTTAACAAGATTATTAAATTATTGATAATTAAAACATATTGTATAATAATAGCTACATGCCAGGTTTTGGGAATTTTAAATGAGTAGGCCTGGTTTCTACCTCATAAAGCAAACGCTAGATAAATAGATGAATATCTTACTTTTCTTAGGTTCAGATTTTTTTTTTATTGTTGGCTTTATTCCGTAAGTATTTAATAGTATTTAATAGTATTTAATAGTATTTAATAATGTATATAATTTATGTGATTTTATAATTTCTCAAACAAGCAGTGTTTAGAATAAAAGAGATTTTTTCCCTTTAATTTACAGTTTCCTTTTGATTTCTTGGCTTTCATTTATTTTTACTCTTCTGCTTCCTAATTTTTTATTGAAAGGAAGCTCAGTTTGTTTTGTTTTTGTTTTTGGTACTACGTTTTTGATTTTTTTTTTCTTTATCTTTTTGAGAGAGAGAGAGAGAGAGAGAGAGATATGTGTGTGAGCAGGGGGGAGGGGCAGAGGAAGAGGGAGAGGGAGTCCCAGGCAGACTCAGTGCTGTGTGCTGAGCCTGACAGAGGCCTGGAGCCTCCACCCTGAGATCTCAACCTGAGCCAAAATCAAGAGCTCCTTAACTAAATGTGCCACCCAGGAGCCCCCATGCTAAGTTTATAACTATATATCCATAGTATAAGCCTTGCATACTGGTTTTAGAAACATTGTTGGGGAGAGATACAATTAGGGAAAATATCTTAATAAATTTGTTATATGTACAGTAAACTCTTGGTGTAAAAGAACTACACTGTATTTTTGGTACGTGATAGCATTGTGCTGGGTACACATTAGGTACTTGGGAAATAACATCTGCCTGAAAAAATTTTTTTATGAAAAGTCCTTTTTAAAGTGGGATTTTAGGAGTGCCTGGGTAGCTCCATTGGTTAAGCGGCTAGCTCTTGATTTTGGCTCAGGTCATGATCTCAGGGTCATGAGATTGAGCCCCATCTTGTGCTCCATGCTCAGGAGAGAGTCTGCTTGAGATTCTTCCTCTTCCTCCTTTTGTGTGGAGGAAACACAAGTTATCCCCCAGCGTGTGCCCTCTCTTTCTCTCTCAAATCTTTAAAAAGCAAAAAGTGGGATTTTAAGTGTTCAGTGTTTAAAGTTAACAAGGGAGTTGATACTTTCTTTTTTTTTTTTTTTGCCTTTAGATATATTTTTCATATAATGTGTTTGTCCAGCTTTCAGAGCAGTTCTTTAAAGAATCACATCCATCAGATACTATTGATCCTTGCATAAGGATCATTAATGATCCTTGCAAAGGATCCTTGATCCTTTGGACTGAGCAGCACAAAGTTGAATTGAAAGAAGGGTCGTGGATGATCCAATGAAAAACACTCAAGAGCATAGAGAAAAAGAATATAGAGAAAAATAAGAATATAATAGAATTTAAGAATTATTGTCTGATTAAAAAACACTTATTCAGCATATAGTAGATGTATATGGTATCAGTTCAGTCCTCTTGATAACTTTATAAGTTAGGTATATCATAAGGAATAATTTAGATCTTAAGAAATTGTTCATGTCCAAAAAGACACATAAGTCATTGTGCAGAGATTTGAAATATAGATTTGTTTTAATTGTAAAATCCATGTTCATTATTTTCTGCTACCTTGCTATGGAGGTATTAATTTGGAACTGAAAAATTCAATTACATATCCAGATTTTTTTGGTGTAAATTATGGTAGATATGTAAAGGTTTATAAACTCAGTTAAATTGTGTTTTCCTTCAGTAGTGTATGGGTGAGAAAAATGTGTGTAATTATCTCTAAAAATTGTTAATATTTAGTTTTTTTTAAAAGAGAGAGAGCATGAGGGAGAGAGTGAGCATAATAGAGAGCTGAGAGAAAGAGAGAGAGCACAGGCAGGGGTGAGGGGTAGAGGGAGAAGCAGACTCCCTACTTAGGAGGGAGCCCAATGTGGACTTGATCCCAGGACCCTGGGATCATGACCTGAGCTGAAGGCAGATGCTTATCTGACCAAGCCACCCAGGTACCCTAATATTTCGTTTTAATTAGTACATTAGAGTAGATTAATAAGTCCTGTGTGAGAGATTGAAACACTCAACAATTCTCCTCTTTACTAAGTTTTCCAAAACAGTGTACTTCTTATGTGAGAGTTGGCATGTTGCCTACAACTGACCTGTTTCCGGACTAGGACAAGCATTGCCATCATTCAGAAATAACAATTAGATAATTGTTTGTATTTAAAAATTAAACTTCTTCTAGAATATCCTATTTATTTAAAGATAATAAAACCAGTTTTTTCCCTGGAATAAAAAGAAAATGTAAGACCTTTATCTAATTAAAAGAAAAGCAGAATTAAGTTGGTTAATTTTGATGTGTCCAATTTGCCAAAATATAATAACTGAAAATAAGTAGGAAAAATGAGACAGGAAGTAGGCTAATGAAAATAATCTTTTCTTGCATATTGAAGAAACATAATTGGGTGTGAAGGGAGGATAAATTGTGGAATTTATAAGTAGTTCCAGATGAGTGTTGACCTACTTATGGAGAGTAAAGGAAGAAGTATATACAAAGAGAAGCAAAGGAATATATGACAGATTTGTTTTGATTTTCCTTGACACTAGGTAAATACCACAGAAGTAAGAGGTATGAAGAGAATTAGTGACATGGTAATGGAGAAGTAAAAGCCATCATTAGGAATGAAAATAGCTTTAAGAAGGGAGGTTAGAGTTGTTGAGGAAATATGTTTTTCTTAACAATCTAAATCTTCAGTAATACAATTGTACAAACCTTAGGTAGGTCTTGATTAATGTAAACATGAATGAAAGATATTACTTAATATTCACTCCAAAAATACTCAGGGTTGTAATAGTTGGTTGTAAATTTCAGTGCTGATTATTCAGTACCAAAAATTTACAACTGGATTATTTGTATAAATCAAGAGGAATTATTTCAATAAATGAATGCATATTAGGTTTGAAGTAAAACAGTATTTGGAGTGTCAAGTGACACTCTACATGTTTGGTTAAAAGGTATAATTGTTTTGTTTTAAAACTAATTATGAAATGCTCTGACACTTTTGTAGTTAATTCTCTATAAAGGTATTTCGCGGTATTTTCTTGTAGAAATTTTAACAGTATGATTTGTGTACTCAGGTCTTTAATTGACTTGAATTGATTCTTTGTTCATGATGTGAAGTAGGGCTCTGGTTAAATTTTTTTTTTTTTCTTAAGGGAAATCAGCTGTTATTTCACTGTATTGTGGATAGTCCAAGCTATAACCACTGATCTGCAATGCTGTTTTTTAAAAAAGATTCTTATTTATTTATTTGCCAGAGAGAGACAGCGAGAGAGGATACACAGCAGGGGGAGTGGGTGAGGGAGAAGCAGGCTTCCCGCTGAGCAGGAAGCCCAGTATCAGGACCCTGGGATCATGACCTAAGCCAAAGGCAGATGCTTAACGAGTGAGCCACCCAGGCGCCTCTGCAATGCCAATTTTTATTTATCTATTTTATTTACCCAATTCTTTTTCTGCTTACTGCTTGTTGTTGAACTAACACAGCTCTGTCTTTATTTCGTTACTAAAGCTTTAAAATAAATCTTGATGTCTGGTAGGGCAAGTCCCTATATTTTGTTCTTATTCAAGAATTTTCTTAGTAATTCTTGGCTCTTTTCTTTTGTACATAAATTTTAGAATGAGTTTGTCCAGTTCTAAAAATATTCTTTCTGGGATTTTGTTTAGGATTATATTGCATTTTTAGATTAATTTCAAAAAATGAGATCTTTGCCAGATAAGTTTCTATCTTGCATGTACATCTCAAATTTTTTTAAATGTACGTCTTAAATTTTTTTAAATGTACATCTTAAATTTTTTATATACTCTTTTATATATTTTAGTAATATATAGACTTAAGTACATTAAATACATGGTTACAAAATGGTTAGTTTTTTTCTTTTCAGATCTAAACATTTTATGGTACAATCATTACTAAATTTGTTAGCTTCAAAAATCATAAAAATACTTGTGTTTCAGGGCACCTGGGTGGCCCAGTGGGTTAAAGCCTCTGCCTTCGGCTCAGGTCATGATCCCAGGGTCCTGGGATCGAGCCCCACATTGGGCTCTCTGCTCAGCAGGGAGCCTGCTCCCCACTCCCTGCCTGCCTCCCTGCCTACTTGTGATCTCTCTGTCAAAAAAAGAAATAAAATCTTTAAAAAGAAATACTTGTGTTTTGGAAAAAACCTAAACCATGTAGAAGTGACTACACTAAAAACAAAATCTGGAGTAAGTTATTATCTCTACAGCAGTACTCTCCACTAGGATTTTCTGTAATGATGGAAATTTTGTGTATTTGTTCTGTCTAGTATGATAATCAGTAGCCTTAGCTTTGAACATTTGAAGTGTGGTGAGTACAACTGATGAATTGAATTAAATTTTTATTTAATTTTAAATAATTAAATTTATTTTTTAAATGTCATTATTGTTTTTTTAATAATCTCTACACCCAATGTCTCTACAACCTCACAATCAAGAGTCATACCCTGTTCTGACTGAGCCAGTCAGGTGCCCCTAATTAATTAAATTTAAATAGTCATATATGGGGATGGTTAGGTGGCTCAGTGGTTAAGCATCTGCCTTGGGCTCAGGTCATGATCCCAGGGTCCTGGGATTGAGGCCTGCATGGGACTCCCTGCTCAGCAGGGAGCCTGCTTCTCCCTCTGTCTGCCTCTCCTCGCTGTTTGTGCGTGTTCACTTTTTTTCTCCCTCCTCTCTCTGACAAATAAGTTAAATAAAATCTTTAAAAAATAATAAATAGTCATATGTCATTAGTTGTTACTAATATTAGTGCAGCTTAGGTCTTATTGCAAAATTTTATTTTTTTTCATAGGTATACATTTTTTGTTAGGTTTATTCTAGGTTTTTTTTTTTTTTTAAAGATTTTATTTATTTATTTGTCAGATAGAGAGAGAGCACAGGAGCGAGCACAGGCAGACAGAGTGGCAGGCAGAGGCAGAGGGAGAAGCAGGCTCCCCGCCGAGCAAGGAGCCCGATGTGGGACTCGATCCCAGGACGCTGGGATCATGACCTGAGCCGAAGGCAGCCACCCAACCAACTGAGCCCCCCAGGCGTCCCTCTTCTAGGTATTTTAAAAATAAAGTTGTTACTATTGTGAGTAGAATATTTTTTTAATAATATCTTTTTTTTTTTTAAAGATTTTATTTATTTATGTCAGACAGAGCAGGAGCGAGCATAGGCAGACAGAGAGGCAGGCAGAGGCAGAGGGAGAAGCAGGCTCCCTGCCGAGCAAGGAGCCCGATGTGGGACTCGATCCCAGGACGCTGGGATCATGACCTGAGCCGAAGGCAGCTGCTTAACCAACTGAGCCACCCAGGCGTCCCTAATAATATTTTTTTAAAGATTTTATTCATTTTTTTGACAGAGATCATCACAAGTAGACAGAGTGGCTGGCCAACAGAGAGAGGGGGGGAAAGCAGGCTCCCTGCTGAGCAGAGAACCCGATGTGGGGACTGGATCCCAGGACCCTGGGATCATGACCTGAGCCAAAAGCAGAAGCTTTAACCCACCTGAGCCACCCAGGCACCCCTTAATAATCTTTTTTAGATTATTACTGGTATTTGGAAATGCTACTGAATTTTGAATATTTTCCTTAACTTGGTTACCTTGTTACCTGTATTAAAAGAAAGATGGTCTTTGACTCTTTTGAATTCTAGATTCTTAGATTTTGGGATAAACTGGCATTTGATTTGAAATTTTAGACTATTTCACACACTAAGTGATTAGTCTTGAGTTGCTCTGAGGCTTCCTCCAATAAGATCTAAACTATTGAAATTGAATGAGCACAGACTCATTTATGGAGCTTTTATTTTGCCCCATATATCATAAGATGGTGTTCCTCATGGATTCTCAGACTTGTCTTACAGTACTGAGAAAATGGTATTCCTCAGGCTTACCTAAATGTGGATTCATTTTTAATAGTTCATGTCATTCAGTACAAGTGTTTTAGAGCACTTGCCTTGTGGTCAACATTTTGCCAAATACTAGGAGTGCAGAGTTAGGTAAGTTTTTTGCCATTAAGCAGCTAGTAAGTCTGTCTGAAAAGACAGATGTAGAATGAAATCACTTCATTAATGTGGCATTATAGACTAGAGATTAAGGGTGTGTTTTGCAGCCACTTGTAGTTGTGTGACCTTGATTGTGTTTCTTAATCTATGGAAAATCACTTTTCTTGTGAAAAAAAAAAGGGGGGGGCAATATTAGAATAGGACTGTTATAATGTGAGGATTGAATTGAGGTAATTTAAATATTTGTCAAATATTAGCTAGTGTTACTGGCTACTAAGGAGCTCAGAATGTCCCTTGTGTCTTTTTTATGGTCAAGGGAGAGCACTTGAGGGAGTTTAAGCAGGGGAACGACTGGTCAGATTTACATTTAGATTTATGGAAAGCACGTGTCTGCAGCAGATCAGTGCATTTGAGGAGATAAATTAGAGAAGGCTGTAATGGTAGAGTTGTTGATGGATGGTGACCTGATCATTGTAGTCAGGAAAGGATGGTTTGGAGAAAGTGCAGTAATATTTTAGTGTTACAAAGGTAAGGTTAATAATGACTGATTAACAAAGAGTGCAGAGGAGTCAGGGATGACATTCCAACTTTAGATTTTGGTGACTGAGTAGATGGTGGTATTTACAATTGAGTTAGGGGGTATGAGAGGAAGACATGTTAGAGTGGAGAGATTGAGTTCAGTGTTGCTCATACGTGAGATGAATATGTGTATCCAGGTAGACCCATTTAGAAGGTAATTTGATTTATGTTTCTGGTGGGTAGAGATCTCATGACTGGAGGAGTGTATAATAAATAACAATTACATTTAATTTTACTTTTGATACAGTGCCATTCAGTAAAGGCTAGCTGCTATTATTATTCTGCCATTATCATCCTCATCATTAAAATAGGTATATTTAGGGACGCCTGGGTGGCTCAGTTGGTTAAGCAGCTGCCTTCGGCTCAGGTCATGATCCCAGCATCCTGGGATCGAGTCCCACATCGGGCTCCTTGCTCGGCGGGGAGCCTGCTTCTCCCTCTGCCTCTGCCTGCCTCTCTGTCTGCCTGTGCTCGCTTGCTCTCTCTCTAACAAATAAATTTTAAAAATCTTAAAAAAAAATAGGTATATTTATTTATTTTTTAAAAAGATTTTATTTATTTATGAGAGAGAGCATAAGCGGGGATGCAGGGGGGCAGAGGGAGGGAGAATCAGGCTCCTTGGCACTTGGTCCCTGGACCACAGAATCGTGACCGGAGCCAAAGGCAGACACTTAAGTGACTGAGCCACCAAGGTGCCCTTAAATAGGTGATATTTGAAACAGTAGGGGCACCTGGCTGGCTCAGTTGAGAGAGTGTATGACTCGATCCTTTGGGTTCATGAGTTTGAGCCCCACAGTTAGGTGTAATGGTTATGTAATGATTACATACGTACATACGTACATATATACACTAACTAACTTAAAGCAACTAATGGATGAGACTTTGGAAAGAAAGGGTAAAAGTAAAGGAGGTGGACTAGAAGATTAAACACTGAATAGCTGGGTAAGTGAAAAAGAATTATGGAAGGAGATAGAGAAGAAATAACAAGTTTTTAGCAGGAGAGCTAAATAAAACACGGTCTCATGAAGTATAGTGAGCTTGTGTGACTGAGTGGTTAATAATATCACATGTAGGAGAGATGAGATGCCTAGTAACATAAAGCCTACAAGAATTCTCTAGATTTGATGACAGGATGTCAGCAGTGAGCTCAGCTAAGTAAATCACAGTGGAATGGTAGGGACATAAATAAAATTGAACATAAAAGAAATAAATGGGGGGGGTGGGGTGCCTGGGTGGCTCAGTCAGTTAAGCATCTGCCTTTGGCTTGGGTCATGATCCCAGGGTCCTGGAATTGAGCTCCATGTCAGGCTGCCTGCTCAGTTCTCCCACTCTGTCTGCGTGCTGCTCTGCCTACTTGTGCTCTCTCTTTCTCTCTCTCCGTCAAGTAAGTAAGTAAATAAATCTTTAAAAAAAAGAGAAATGGGAGGTGTGTTGTGAAGTGGGTGTTTGTGTGTGTGTGTGTGTGTTTGATATGGCTTAATCTGGAGAAAAAAAGGCAAAAGATACGTAGAAAAAAATTAAATTTCCTTGACAGCCCATTGACAAGTACTTGAGACAGGCAGGGTAGCCTTCCTCCAGGAACTCAGCTGTCTCAAGGTTAGTACTTTGGTAAGGATAAAAGGCAACTTTAGCCTCAGGTTAGCTTCAGGTTATAAGTTAAGCCTCCTTTAACTTATAAAAATCCCTTTGGAAACTTCCTTTATTTCTATATTTCTTCCTTTATTCTTTTTTTTTTAAAGGTTTTATTTATTTATTGACAAAGAGAGAGATCACAAGTAGGCAGAAAGGCAGGCGGAGAGAGAGAGGAGGAAGCAGGCTCCCCGCCAAACAGAGAGCCCGATGCGGGACTCGATCCCAGGACCCTGAGATCATGACCTGAGCCGAAGGCAGAGGCCCAACCCCCTGAGCCACCCAGGCACCCTTCTTCCTTTATTCTGTTAGTAGTCGTCCTCCAAACATACGGCCTGCTGATAACACATCTGAAGGGTCTCATGACTGAGGTTTTACTGGACAGTAGTTAATGGCCCCTCAAGGTGTTGGAAACCTTGCTTTTAAATTCCTTAGAGACGAACACTATCTCTAACCCTTCCCAACTTAAAAATATGTAATCAGTCACTCCTCCCAATCCCAGGTCAGCTCTTTCTGCTTGGTCCTTTCCAAACTGTGATGTAAAACCACCTGTTTTGTACTGAAGACATCTCTAGAATTCTTTCTTGACTGTTTGCTTCTGAGCCCCAGCATTTCACATCGTGGTCCAGTCTCCAAGCAGTGACATCTTCAAGCGGTATTCTAAAATTTCCTTTAATGAAAATATGTGCCTAATCAACAACATATCTTAGTTATCTATCATGTATTAATACATTTTACTTATGTGTTCTGATATTTAATTGTAACCTAAGTAACAGTGCCATTTTCCCATTACCCATAGTGGGAATGTCATTACTGTATTTTATTCTTCTTTGCTTCAAGTGTATCTTCCTTTAACAGCTCAGGCAGGGATGAAGGAAGTTAATCCTACTTCTCCTCTCCTCATTCCTCCCCTCCTCTCTTATTTCTCTTTTTTCCCTCTTCCTCTTTTCCTTCTCTCTCTTCCTATCCACTTGTCACCTGTTGCTGTCCATATTTATACAATAAAAATATTTAAATTTATTTTAAAAACTTTATACAAGAAAAGTTTTGAACTAATATTTGGAAGCTTAAATGTTCATTGGTTGAAAAATATAAGTGAAAATTACATCCAGGTGAATATTATGACTGGATTCTAAAGTGCTATATGTATTTGTTTTTAATATATTTTCTCTAATTTCAAAAGTAATTTGCTTATTTACATTTCAAAAAAGCACAAAGGAGAATAAAAAAAAGTTGTAATCTATATAGTATTTTGAAGTTAGGTTTCCAGTTCCTTTTGGGAGAATATTACCATTTTTTTTTAGGCTTAATCTTTTTTTTTTTAAGATTTTTTATTTATTTATTTGACACACAGAGAGAAATCACAAGTAGGCAGAAGTAGGCAGAGAGGCAGGCAGATAGAGAGGGAGAGCAGGCTCCCCGCTGAGCAGAGAGCCCGATGTGGGGCTGGATCCCAGGACTCTGGGATCATGACCTGAGCCCAAGGCAGAGGCTTAACCCACTGAGCCACACAGGCGCCCTGAAGCTTAATCTTGAACCATTTCCCCATAGTGCTAAAATTTACCGATTATAAATCTGCTACTTTCTGTAGTATTTGCTTACAATTTTACTTTTCCATAAATAATTCCCTCATTGACATATTTATACACAACACTGATATTTTCTTTTTTTTTATTAAGATTTTATTTATTTATTAGAGAGAGAGCGAGCATAGGCAGAGAGAGAGGCAGGCAGAGGCAGAGGGAGAAGCAGGCTCCCTGTCAAGCAAGGAGCCCGATGTGGGACTCGATCCCAGGACGCTGGGATCATGACCTGAGCCGAAGGCAGCCGCTTAACCAACTGAGCCACCCAGGCGTCCCAACACTGATGTTTTCTTGATGGAAATTTATAGTTACACATTTGCTTTGAAACATGTGAACACTTTATACTTCCCTCCCTTCCTATCTGAGCTAATTGAATTAGTCATTTTACAGAAGTGGATACATTACAAGAAAGGGGGGAGAGGTGAGTATTTATTACATGCTCATGTGGTGGCACTTGAACACTTCTTGTATTATCTTATTTGATTCACATAGCAACCCTGTGGCATAGGTAGTTTTATCCTTCTTAGAGAAATTAAATGGCTTGCCCACTTCAAAAAGTTAATTAATGGTAGAATCAGGACAATAACACAGATCTTAGACTTTCAATCTAATGTTCTTTCACTCAGAGGTGCTCTGTGGATGCTTGAGGCAGACAAAGAAGGTGCTTCTCTGTATTTCTCACCAGCTTCCTTATCTCTTGCTGGTTGGAATAAGTACTTGTCTTTATCCTCTGGTAAATTAGGCAGGAAAAAGATTGAGAACTGCCACTATACCATTCTGTAGTGTCTGGCCTTTTAGAGGCCGTGTTTATGTTCAAGTTAAGAAATGCACATAGAAGCAGAACATCTATCTAATCATGTCTTTAGGAAACAAAACCGAACTAAAGAATAGGCTGTACTTAATATCATTCTGGGAAAGACATGGTAGAAAGTTGAGATATAGTTCTCTACTTTCTAATTCCCACTAAGTTGAATTCTCCCCCGATGTTTATTAATTTAAACCATTGAGGGGCAGCTGGCTGACTCAGTAGGTAGAGCATGTAACTCTTCATCCTACATTGGGCTTGGAGCCTACTTAAAAAAACACAAAACTGAATGTTCAGAGAGTAAGTTAAATGTGATAGATTAAAAAACACTGTATCTTCTGTCAATAGCAGTTAGGTTGGCAGAACAGGACATACTAAATGAAAATGAGAAATACATGTATTTATAATTCAAAAGGTAAATAACTGTACATTTTGAATGTTCAACTGTACATTTCATTGAGAAATAGCTCCATTTTTTTAGTAGGGGTTATGGTCCTGATCATATATTTACCTTTACATTTATAATTTATGCTTTACTTACTTTCAAAATAAATTTGAAGTATTTCTTAGTTAAAACATAATTTTTACAGTTACAGGTGTATACTATTTGTGTATATTTTTAAGGTGTTTAAAGTTTTTATTCTCTTATGAATAAACATCTATATAAATAAATAGTTTGGTTATAGTTTATGAGCTTTGGAAATGTATTTAAATTGATGGGAGGAACAAATACCTTGCTCTACTAGCGCCTTTAAAAAAAATTTTTTTTATAAACATATAATGTATTATTAGCCCCAGAGGTACAGGTCTGTGAATCGCCAGGTTTACACACTTCACAGCACTCACCATAGTCTACTAGTGCCTTTTTAAAACACTTGCAAATAAAACAATGCTCCATTTTATAAGTTAGAATATTATTCTTCTAGGCAGAGAGATAGATAATTAATAACTATAGGTTATTCTAGTGGCATTTCGTATAGTTATTAACCAACTGAAATTGGGTAATGTGAATATTAATAAGGGAAAAGTAGATCTAGATAGAAGTTTATGAATAAAGAAATACACATACATGTCAGTGTATTTATGGACATATGTAAATAAACACACATAAGCATATGTGTAGTAAAGATTTTGGTCTTGTTCAAAGAGATGTCCGGATTTTACCTTTGCCTTCTGAAAGGTAATCTACATGATATCTGATTGAAGCGTGTTTTGTTTAGGACAGGAGCTGGCCACACCCCTACTGGTATCAGTTGACCCGAAGACTAAGTTAAACCCCTTGGGCAGTCAGTTGATCAATTATGCCTATGTAATGAAGCCCCAGTAAAAAATCTGGACACTGAAGCTTGTGTGAGCTTCTCTTGTTGGTAATACTGCATACCACATTGTCACATATCAGCAGTGTGCTGGATTGTCAGTACTGATGCCAGAACAAGCTTTGCATTTGGAACTCTCCCAGATACTGCTCCATATGGGTCCTCCCGTGGTCTTTGACCTGTGTCCTTTCCTTGTAATCTGTAACCACGAGTGTAATAGTGTTCAGTGAGTTCTATTAAGTCCTTGTAATGAATTACTGAATCAGAGGGTGGTTTTGGGAACCTCCTAAATTTGCAGTTGGTGTCAGAAGTGAGGGTAGTATTGGGTACTCTTTCCTCAAACCTTGCATTTTGGTCAACTTTGGGTATTTATGTATGGTCCAGTTTCCTAAAATGCAGTGTGCAAGAGTCAAGGAAGAGATAAGGAAGATAAAACTGATTTAAAAAAACTAGCAAAGGTGAAGAAAAATTAAAGTTACTGACATATGATGAAAAGTTACCTGGTTTGGGATAGGGAGAAATCAGATGAGAGAAAGAAATGCTATGGGAAGAATGACTGCTTTGGAGTTCGGGATTAGAGAACTAATTTGCTTGGAGAATAATCCAGAATGGATCTTGCACATTTATTTTTGAGGATCTGGACAGGTACTCTGTGAATTAAGGAAAGTAAAATTTCCCTTTCGGTGATTTGATAAAAAATCAGGCTATCCTTCCTTGCTTGTTTCTTGGCTATGTGGACCACCCCCCCCCCCCATTTTTTTTTCTGGCTTCACCATTCCCTTTAAATTCTTATCCTGAGACTAAAAGGGAAGGGTATTTTGTTTGTTTTGTTTTGTTTTAATGGTAAAGAAACAGAGAAGAGAGATGAAGTGGGGAAGGAAGAGAAAGTTGTGGAATAGATAAAAGCTGTTCCCTTTTTGATGCTCTTAGGAAGAAGACTTGTTACTCAGTGTTTTGTTTGAACACTGTACCTTGTGCTTCACTTTATTGTAACCATATCATACCAGAAGCAGTTATTTTTATTCTGATCAGGTACTGAATCTCAAGGTGCAGGAATGTTTGTTATTCTTTTTTTTTTTTTTTAATGTTTGTTATTCTTTATCACTAGCCAGCCAAAGAGGGAAAGTAACATTGATTGAGTTGCTATTGTGTATTTCCAAAACACTTTGCTAAGACATAGATATCAAATCCACTGGTTTCATACATTTCAATTTTCATAAAAACGTTTTAATAAACTTTAATAAACTTCCTCATTCATTAAGTTAAAATTTATGACTTTTTATTGTAATGTTTGCTATCTACCATCATCCATTTATTTAAAATTTTTTTTAACCATCATCCATTTATAAAAAAGATAGAAACAAGCTCTTTTTTTACTCCTGAAAAATTTCATATTCCTTTCTCTGTTTAAATTTGTATTTCTATTACACTTTTTACCACCAGATTTTATCCTTCTGTAATGTATTTTTGTGTGAGTTGTTTTTTAATTTAACATATTATGCATATATAACGAAGATAATATATTTTTATGCATGTAAATTGAATTTTAAAATACCTCCTAGTCATTAAATTATAACTAACATATACTTCGTAAAACAACATAAATGTATTAAAATTTTGTTAAATTATTAAACAAAACATTTTATTGGAAATGCATCTTTTAATGAGATGGGTGAAACTAATCTTAAGTTTTTTCATTTAGTTCAACCTTTCTTGGATAATAATATGCAGTGCTGCTCGGCATCATTTTTATTTCCCTTTTTTTTTTTTGGAATGTGAAGAGGTTCAGATAGGCGCTCCCTTAGAACATGCCACTTTGGCATGTGAATTATTTTGAGTTGAAGGCACTTGAGACCCTGCGGGTTCATGAGAAACTATTGTCCCTCCCTTCACCTCACAGAAGAGTCTAAACTGGGGATCTTTAACAGAATAAGGGTTGTTAACAGATAAATTATATCTGAGTGACACATTTATATGATAGGGAAAGCATCAAATTACCACACATCTTTTTTTTTTTTTTTTAATTGAGAGGGAGGGAGAGAGAGCAAGGAGGAGGAGGGAGAGAAACCTAAGCAGGCTCCATGCTCAGCCAAGAACCCTCCACCTCAGCACCCTGAGGTCATGACTTGAACCGAAATTGAGTCAGATGCTTAACCAACTGTGCCAGCCAGGTGCCACCAAGCATCTCTTCTTATCTCCCTGTAAAGTACATTCTTTCCTTGAAATCCCAGGTCCCTACTCCCCTCTCCTTATTTCAGAATGATACATATACCTCATTTTGTTTGACGTCTTTGGGATTTCCATGTCTATGTGGATTCCTCATATGTATGTTCATTAAATTTGATTTTCTTCTGTTAATCTGTCAGTTCGATTCTTAGTCCGTCTAGAAGGACGTTGAAGGGGACAGGAGTTCTTGTCCCCTGAGAAACAGATAAGGAATTCTTGCTCCCTGACAGGTGGAAGTGCTAAGAGATGTGTTCACATAATTACTTGGTTGGTAATGAGCAGAGTTTTAATTCAGCTGCAGCACTCAGTTGTTTGAGCTTCTCTATTATCAAATGACCTATTATCAAAAATTATTTTTATTTGTCTATCAGCTGATTATTTTCTTAGGTCCTGTCTCAATTTTGTTAGAAGCAAAGAATTGAAAACCACTGGACCTTCCAGTCATTAGAGTCATTAGAGGCATTTAGTTCTAGGAAATACACTGAAAAAGGCTTTAGTAAGGCTTCCTGAATAGCTAGTAATTATATCTATTAGTGTTTTACTTATAGTTTACCTAAACATTTTAGGAGATGCTAGGGAAAGTTAAATATTGTTGATTTCAATATACCTATGTCAAAAGGATTTTTCTTGGTAAAATGTTTTTACTGAGTGCCTTAAACATGTTTTAGTCAAAACCATTCATTCAGTTGAAGACCATTGTTTGCCTTGGAGTCATTGGTAAAATTGTTCTTCATTGTCAAACATATCAGATTTACTTTCATGATAAAAAAAGTTTGGCTTCATTTTTCAGTTCAAATAAATGATTTGACTTGTGTTTCTGTGACAACCATGTTCTGATATTTAATCCTCAATAGATAAATGAAAGACAAGGAACTTTGTTTTAAATTTATTGCTTGGAGGGAATAAGTTGACACTCTTTCTTGTGTGTTGTTTTTTTTTTTTTGAAACTCTCTTAGCTTTACTTCATAGGATTCTTCCTGACAAGTAATGCAGTCTTTGATCTTGTACATGGAATGGAAAAGATAAACTTTTTTTTTTTAAGATTTTATTTATTTATTTGACAGAGAGATCACAATAGGCAGAGAGGCAGGCAGAGAAAAAGGGGGTAGCAGGCTCCCCGCTGAGCAGAGAGCCGGATGCGGGGGGTTGATCCCAGACTCTGAGATCATGACTGAGCCAAAGGCAGAGGCTTAACCCACTGAGCCACCCAGGTGCCCAAAGATAAACTTTTTAAAGAAAAGTGTAATCAACTTGTGCCCCATTCCATAGTATATCTGAAAATAGAACATCCTGTGACAGCTCCCCATTTATAATTTGTAGCTTAATTATTTATAGAAATAATGTATCAAACAGTAAACTCTGTAGTTAGTCGATGGTACTTCATCTAAAGAGATTTTGCAGATAAAAATATTATGAACCATTTCTCATTTAGCACTTCAGAGCTTTTTATATACTCCAGTCACTGCAGTACAGGTCTATTCAGGATGCCATTCTTTTTGTCAGGTGGGTAAAGGCATTTATGAGAGGGGAGGTAAGAAAGGAGAATCTACGTAATGTTTCCTCTTGAACTTCTGACTGTTGTCAGGCAGCTTAGTTTTTAGGAAAGGGTTGAATACAAGTGGAATTTGAAGGCCCAGGAATTGCCATCTGTTGCTTATTTTTTTCTGTGTACTCCTCAGAAATCTGTTTGCCTTTAGCATGACAAATATTTGGTAATTTGCAAGATACCTATTCTAATATTTATAGCAACCTCTGTTTTATAGACAGGGAAAGTGAGATTTAAAGAAATGAAATAATTGCCTCTTGTTGTTAAGCTCATAAATGGTTTACTCAAGGAACTCTGAAACTTATTTCTCCTTCTGAGTCACACTACCTAGGACATAGTGTGGTACACAGATTTTTACTGTGTATTTAATGAATAAATGCACATTCTTTTGTGACTGCTTAAATACTTATTGTGGCAGTTTCGTGAATTTTAAACTGCTGGATGAATGTAACATTACAGGTTATTACTACTGAAGATACCTTGTGTTTTTGAAGGTCAGGTTGATCCTACTTCAGTTCTTTGGATGGTGTCTGCAGAAGTGACTAATAGAACAACAAGGAACTTAGGCATTAATGTTTTATCAGTGAAGACAGAGACTTGTAACACTGTGGTAGTGCTTGTTTGATGGGGTTTAACTGACCGTATGTTGATAACCATAGTGAGATGTCCATGAGCCAAATGTACTTATATGTTCATATGACCAGCATTTTTTTGTTTTGTTTTACAGGTATTCTCTTAAGCCAAATGACCAGATCTTGGCTGAAGACAAACACAAGGAATTGTAAGTACATTAAACCCTAGGTGGTACATAGTTTACTCCTCTATGGAGACGTATGTAAACAATTCTGATTTTTAAAATTATGTGAAATATAAAGATGTAATTAACACTATGACCTTAATTCTAGTAAGAGTAGGATAATTTACCTTACATACAGTTAACATTGGTAATAATTCTTCCTGCATGCATGTTAAAACATGTAGTATTTTATTCCATCATCTAGACCATGAGCATATTGGGAAATATGTAATTTCATGATCTTTCCCCACATAAAATATTAAATTGTTTCTAATTTTAGCTTTTACTCAGTTGACTTCCCCACCCTCATGCTTAAGATGGTGAAATCTAATTTTGTTTCTTTATGACAAGTTAAATGCCTATTATTGATTGGCATAAGGCAAAACACTTTAAATATACAAAATTTTGTTCCTTTTTAAAATTTTAATGTTCTTAGGGTTCTTTCAGGTAGAAATAACTTGAACTTATGATTCTGGGATACCTCCATGGCTATTTTTCTGCTCTGTTGTAGTATTTCAAAAATTATTACTTCATTGAAACTTGGAGGCTTATTTAAAAATGACAGGTTTGGGAATTAAAAAAAAATTCATCTTAATCTTTTCAGTATCATGACATTGTCCAAAGAGGACAGCTAAAAAAAGAACTTATATGCTTCTATTTTCTAGTTAGTCTACTTTCTTTTTCCCATTGTGAAGTAAGAAAGTTCTGATGACCTTAATTATTATGCAAATACTGAATGTCAAATAATACTGTAGAATTAAGAATTTGAGGAATCTGTGGCTGGCTGTACACCTTCAGGTTCAACCACACTTACTCTTGGTAATAGGGTTCTATCCAATTAATAAATATATTGGTGAATTTCATATGCTGCTTGGGGATTTCCCTAATGTTTGATACTCCCTAATGTTAAAGATATTTTAACATTGAACTCAAGTCCCTTATGGTTTAGTTTAATACAATCTTCAATTTGTATACATCTGTATAGAGAATAACTTTTTTTTTTAAGATTTTATTTATTTATTAGAGAGAGAGAGAGCGCGAGCACAGGCAGACAGAGTGGCAGGCAGAGGCAGAGGGAGAAGCAGGCTCCCTGCTGAGCAAGGAGCCCGATGTGGGACTCGATCCCAGGACGCTGGGATCATTACCTGAGCCGAAGGCAGCCGCTTAACCAACTGAGCCACCCAGGCGTCCCGAGAATAACTTTTTTGATAGAGTTCTTCAAGACTATTATTTTTAGGCACAGCATAGAGAATATAGTTAATGATATTTTAATACCATTGTGTGGTGACAGATGGTAGCTACACTTGCGGTAAGCATAGAAAAACTTATAAAGTTGTTGTATCACTGTTGTACAGCTGAAACTAATGTAACATTGTGTGTCAGCTATGCTCATAAAGTGTACACACACATTTTTTTCTCAAGAATAAAGTACTTTTAAAGCTACTCTTTAAAGTACTTTTTAAAACTACTCTTTAAAAACCTTTTCCAAATTATTTTCTTATTTCATATTGAAGACATTGTAATAAATGTTAATCTTAAAATTGGTAGGACCAATGTGTAGGGAATTGTTTTCTTCAAGAATTTTTATGGTTGACATATCCCATTGTTATGCTACTTTTTTAGTTTTCATATTTGTTCTGTCCTCGTCTGATTACAATCTCCATAGTGGGTTGTCAAGTATATTGTTAAATTTTCTTCAGTTTCTTTCTTTGCGGCCAAGTATAATCATTGAGGGTAGGTGATTTTCACTGTACCATTGGTTGGTTACTTGTTATTCAGGTCTGATAACAGAGTTCTTTTGGTTTGGAAATTGGGTAGTCAACCTAAGGTTCCTTTGGACTTTGTAGGCTATGATTAGTACTAAAAACAACAGAAAACTGCTTTTGAAGAATATATTCATACTATTTAGTATATAACCTATATAGTGTGTTAATTCATTTAAAATTTCACATACTAAATATGATAAAGTTCACTCCTATGGGTAGACTGGTTTTTTAACTTAGATTTTATTATGAAAAATTTTAAATATGCAGTATATATTCACTCATACCCACTAACTAGATTTTATCATTAGCATTACCTGTCTGTTCATTCTTCTATCCATTCATTTCTTTATCAGTTTTTTAAATGCAACTGCAGACATCAGTATGTTATCCTCTAAATATTTAAAAAAGTGTATCATCAACTACAGGTCAATACTTTATAGAGCTTTTCTCCTTTACATGAAAACTTCATGCAATGAAATGCATACATCTTAAGTGTACATTTGTTGTGTTTTGACCAGTGCATAAATGTTTGTAACCTGGGGCACCTGGCTGGCTCAGTCAGTGGAATATATGACTCTTGATCTCAGGGTCATGAGTTTGAGCCCCATGTTGGGTATGGAGATTACTTAAAAATAAAATCTTAAAAAAATAAAAATAGGGGCACCTGGGTGGCTCAGTGGGTTAAAGCCTCTGCCTTCGGCTCAGGTCATGGTCTCAGGGTCCTGGGATCAAGCCCCGCATCAGGCTCTCTGCTCAGTGGGGAGCTTGCTTCCTCCTCTCTCTCTGCCTGCCTCTCTGCCTACTTGTGATCTCTGTCTGTCAAATGAATAAAATCTTTAAAAAAATAAAATAAAATAAAAATAAACAAAAATAAATGTTTGTCACCCAAACCTCTAGATGTAAAGCTTCATCACCACCTCAGAATGTTTCTTTAGCCTGTTTGTAGTTTCTCTGCTCTTTTGCTCCCAGAGATAACTGTTATGACTTTTTCCACCACAGATTAAGTTTTCTCTGTTCTAGAATTTCTTATAAATGGAATATATTATTATAATAATAATTATATAATAATATATGTATAATAATATATGTATGTATAATATGTATAATATATAAAATAATATACACAATATAATATATTAATATATTAATTAATTAATAATTAACAATAATTAATACAATATATTAATAATATATTAATATAATACAATATAATATGTATAATATATGTATGATAATATATGTATAATAATATAATAATAAATGGAATATAATAATAATGCTTATTATTTCTTATAAATGGAATTATTATTATTTTAAATATATAAATATACATTTATATATTTTTATATATAAATATTTTATATATAAATTTTATATAATACTTCTTTCACTCAGTATAGTATTTTTGACATTTATCCATATATTAGTTAATTTCTTTTCATTTTGTTACTAATCCATTTGTTTATCTCTTCTCTTATGGTGGACACCTATCCTGTTTCCTTTCCAGTTTTTGGCTCCTATGAGTAAAGTTGCAGTTGACATTTTTGCATAAGTTTTTGTGAACATATTTTACTTCTGGGTAATTAGGAGTAGATGCTGAGTCAATAGGGTAGTAGTCATTTTGGTTCTATAAGAAACTGCTTGATTTTCTTCAGAGTAGTTGTGCCATTTTACATTTCTGCCAGCAATATGTGAGAGTTCCAGTTGCTCTACATCTTCACCAATGTTTGGTGGTGTTGGTCTTTCTAATTTTAGCTATTCTGGGGGGTGTGTAGTGGTATCTCATTGTGGTTTAATTTGCATTTCCATGATGACTAGTAACATTGAACACTTATACACTTGTGTATTGGCCATTTGTATTTTCTTCAGTGAGTGTGTTCACATCTTTGGCCGATATGAAAAAATTGGTTTGTTTTTTCTTTTTATTGATGAGTTGTTAGAATTCTTTATGTATTCTAGGGACGTCTGGATGGCTTAGTCAACCGGTTAAGCATCTGCCTTCCGGCTCAGGTCATGATCCTGGCCTTTGGGGATCAAACCCTGCATTGGGCTCCCTACTCAGTGGAGAGCTTGCTTCCCCCACTGTCCCTCACCCAGCTCATGCTTGCTCCCTCGCTCTCTCTCTCACAAATAAATAAATAAAATCTTTAAGAAAAAAAATTCTTCATGTGTTCTGGATACCAGTCATTATCAAATGTAGGTTTCACAAATTTTTTCTTCCCTGTCCGTGGCTTAGCTTTTTTCTTTTTTCTTTTTTTTTTTTTTTAATTTGTCAGAGAGAGAGAGAGAGAGCGAGCACAGGCAGACAGAGTGGTAGACAGAGGCAGAGGGAGAAGCAGGCTCCCTGCCGAGCAAGGAGCCCGATGTGGGACTCGATCCCAGGATGCTCGGATCATGACCTGAGCCAAAGGCAGCTGCTTAACCTGAGCCAAAGGCAGCTGCTTAACCAACTGAGCCACCCAGGCGTCCCCTTAGCTTTTTTCTTAATGGTGTTTGATAAGCAAATTTTAAGTTAAAAATTTTTTTTATTTGAGTAGCAAGTTTTCAATTTTGATGAAGTGTAATTTATCAATTTTTTCTTCATGATTATTGCTTTCTTTGATTTATCTAACAAACCTTAATTTATGAAAGTATTCATATTGTTTTCTTTACGAGCTATATGGTTTTATCTTTTATGTTAGGCATTAGTTGATTGTCTTAATGCCTTGGATGTTGGCTCTCTGCCCTGTAATTTTTGACCTATACACTATAGAAAACTCTCAGTTGAATATGCCGCTTTTTGAGCAGACTGTTAATTTTTAAAAATTCAACACCAGCCCATTTTGAGGGCTCCTAATAAGTAATTTTTATTTTTGTCTTTACAGTTAAACTTAACTAAGATCTCTTTGTGCTCAAGGCCAAACTTTCTTAAATACCATAAAAATGTAGATATAAAACAATTTAATTATTCAATCAGTAATTAAGAGTAAGTAAGAAACATTATTGTTCTTAATTTTAATCTATTAAAGACAGTTTGATTCATCATGATATTGAAAGATGCATTGGCACCTTCACATTAGCTGGCTTTTTGAAAATGTAGTTTTATGTATACCAATAAGTGAGTACAAGGATAACAATATCTCGGTATTACTTTATGTGGTAAATATTAACTATATTTTCATTTAAAATATTCTTAGTTCCCAAACTGTGGTGATTCAGATTCTATATAAACTTTACTTATGCTTCACAGATAACACCATTTATTTCTCTGTCTGGGGAAATAGGACATATGGCAAAACAGAGAAGATTCATCAGCAATGTCCATGGCCCTTGGATTTTTTTAAATTAAATTTTTATTTTTTATTAACATATGATATATTATTAGCCCCAGGGGTACAGGTCTGTGAATCACCAGGTTTACTTCACTTCACTTCACAGCACTCATCATAGCACATACCCTCCCCAATGTCCATAACGCAACCAACCTCTCCATATCCCCCCCCCCCCCCGACCCCTGGCAAACTTCAGTTTGTTTTGTGAGATTAAGAGTCTCTTATGGTTTGTCTCTCTCCTGAACCCATCATGTTTCATTTTTTCCTTCCCTATCCCCCAGCTCCCCATGTTGCCTCTCAAATTCCTCATACCAGGGAGATCATATGATAATTGTGTTTCTCTGATTGACTAATTTTGCTCAACATACTACCTTCTATTTCTTTTTTTTTTTTAAGATTTTATTTATTTATTTGACAGAGAGGAATCACAAGTAGGCAGAGAGAGAGAGGGGAAAGCAGGCTCCCTGCAGAGCAGAGAGCCTGATGTGGGGCTCGATCCCAGGACCCTGAGATCATGACCTGAGTCAAAGGCAGAGGCTTAACCCACTGAGCCACCCAGGTGCCCCTTACCTTCTAGTTCTATCCACGTCATTGCAAATGGCAAGATTTCATTTCTTTTGATGGCTGCACAGTATGCCATTGTATATATATATATACCACATCTTCTTTATCCATTCATCTGTTGATGGATATCTAGGTTCTTTCCATAGTTTGGCTACTGTGGACATTGCTGCTATAAACATTCAGGTGCATGTGCCTCTTTGACCCTTGTTTTTTTTTTTAAAGATTTTATCCATTTATATGATAGACAGAGATCACAAGTAAGCAGAGAGGCAGAGAGAGAGAGGAGGAAGCAGGCCGTCCGCAGAGCAGAGAGCCCAATGCAGGGCTCGATCCCACGACCCTGGGACCATGACCCGAGCCGAAGGCAGCGGCTTTAACCCGCTGAGCCACCCAGGCGCCCCTGACCCTTGTTTTTTTAAAGCAGAATGTTCTTTCTCAAATTCCTGTGTTTTAATGTTCTACATACTGAGGATTCTGAAAGATGATTTTAAATAGGAAAGGCCAACTAATTAAATTTGGGATCCGGTTAATTCACAGCTATGAAATTTACACTTTGCTCTATACATGGTCCAGTAATGAAATGGTTTCATTAGTCTTCTATGGCTATTTCTGAGTCTGTCATAGTTTTAGTTTTGTAAATGGGATAATTTAAAATAAAAAAGGAAAACATCACTGTTTCATTCAGTAAATATTTTTTCACCTACTTACCTGTCCCTGTACTGGGTACTATCTACAGTAAAGATACTGACTTCATTTTTTTTTTTTAAAGATTTTATTTATTTATTTATTTATCAGAGAGAGAGAGGGAGAGAGAGAGAGTGAGCGGGAGCGAGCACAGGCAGACAGAGTGGCAGGCGGAGGCAGAGGGAGAAGCAGGCTCCCTGCTGAGCAAGGAGCCTGATGCGGAACTCGATCCCAGGACGCTGGGATCGTGACCTGAGCCGAAGGCAGCCACTTAACCAACTGAGCCACCCAGGCGTCCCCTGACTTCATTTTTTTTTTTTAAAGATTTTATTTATTAGACAGAGATCACAAGTAGGCAGAGAGGCAGGCAGAGAAAGAGGAGGAAGGGAAGCAGGCTTCCTGCTGAGCAGAGAGCCCGCTGCGGGGCTCAATCCCAGGACCCTGGGATCATGACCTGAGCTGAAAGCAGAGGCTTTAACCCACTGAGCCACCCAGGCGCCCCCCCGACTTCATTTTTAAAGGGAGATTTAATCTCCAGTTTAATAATACTTTATATCATAAAACAGTCTCATAAGTTGGAGATTTTTGTAATACTGGATTTTCTTATTGTTGGACATATCTGCAGTTATAGAAAATAGGACTATTTTGTTTCTGTGAGTATTTGTTCATTTTATGAATATCTGAATTTTATATTACCCTGAATAGAGTATTGCGATAATATCATAAAGATTTAGATAAGTAAAGTTAAAATTGATGGGAATTAAGGACAAAGTCTAAAGGCAAATACATAAATTCAGAAGTATCCATGCCACTTATATATGGACAGAAGTAACTTGATCTAAGGATTTTTGTCAGTTTGCTGTACTATAGAAGACATGGGGAAAACTTGTTTAAAAGAGATTCACATTTATTTACTTGCCTTTCCAAGATAGCTGCCAAGTTAGTGGGTGAATCTGTATAGGCATTGTATGCTGTTCTAGATACAAGGAATGTTTTCCCATCTCATGTTGAATGAATTCTTTTTAATGACATTTTTTATGTTAGAAATTAAATTATTTTTCTCAGTATCCCCTTACATTTTAAAATTTTGTCTTACAAAACTTATATTGTGTTTAAGTTTTTGTCAATTCAGATTATGATGAATTGGGATTAAATAAATAAGTTATGCAAGGGGTATGAAGCACAAGTATTAGAAAGAATGCTGTTACACCTTGATCTTTGATTCAGTGTAAAAATATTGTAATGTCTTAGAGAACAGCTCCCAATTTCTCAGCAAGTGAGATTTATTAAGTATTTAAATTACATTCAACAGCATGTTAAGGGCACCTTGCCGTTTAATTGGTAGAGGATGTGACTCTTGATCTCAGAATTTTGAGTTCAAGCCCTCTATTGGGTCTAGATTTTACTTAAAATAAAAATAAGAAATTCACGTTCAGAGCTCTTAGAGAAAATCATTAACATCTAGTAAACTCTTAAATCCAGTATTAATGTTGTAACTGAGTTTGAAAACATCAAGATTGTTCTGTAAGAATAACATAAGAACTGATGCCTGTAGAGAGGAAAAAAACTAGCAAGTAGGAACTCGAAATTGAAATAGAGAACATCTGGGGCGCCTGGGGGGCTCAGTCGGTTAAGTGTCTGTTTGCCTTCAGCTGGGCTCATGATCTCAGGGTCCTGGGACGGAGCCCTGGGTTGGGCTCCCCGTTCCTCGGCAGTTTGCTTCTTTCTCTGCCCCTCCCTCTTGCTTGTACTCTCTCTCTCAAAGAAATAAATACAATTTTAAAAATAAGAAAAAAAGAAATGGACAATCTAGTGTCAACTATATGTCCATTAAAAAATTTTAAAATGTGAATAAGAGCATCTTGAACCAACAACCAAGTTAAATGATTAATACTTTTTCAATATTTGTAAAAAGGTAGCATTTTAAATATGGATTTTTAAAAAAGACTTATTTAATTATTTGAGGGAAAGAGCATGTCTGCAGGCTCAGGTACACAGGGTGGGAGGGGCCGAGGGAGAGAGAATATCAAGCAGACTCCAACTGAGCATGGAGCCCATGTGGAGCTCAACCCCAGGACCCTGAGCTCTACCCCAGCTGAAAGGACGAATCTATGGCCCAACCAACTGTTCAATCCAGGTGCCCCGAGGGCCCCTTTCTCAAGGGCCACTTTCTTTTATATCTTTTAAATTACGGAACTTTGATTCTAGAAATAAACCCTAGAACTTTAAAAATTTTAAAAAATATCCATTTTTTAAAATGAGTTGTGTGAGATTTATATGATAAAATGCCTTCCTCAGGTTACACTGCTACTTACTGACAATATAGGACCAGAACTCAAGCCTCCTGATTTCCATTTAAGTGCTTTTCCTGTCATACCAAGCAGCTCCCTAAATATACAGTGATTTTTTTTTGTTTTGTTTTGATAAAAAGGCTTGATATGCATTGCAAGACTCAGTAACTGATTATAAAGAATAACTTTATCAAGACTCAATGACTAATTGATTTTATAGTGTTGTACTATGGTTTTAGAAACCAACTCAGACCAATAGCCACTATTGAGTGAGTTGAAGAAACTTAGTCAAATATATGTAAGCCTGACTTCCAAATGCGAGGCTCTTCTCATTCTTCCAAGGAAATGGTATACTACAAAGCTTTTTTGGCCAACTTGATTCTACAAGCTTTGAGATATGTATGAAATAAGTCAATTTTATAGTTAAAATTTAGTTATATCATACATTTACAACCATGTATTATGTGAAATAATTTTTTTTTCTTTTTTACTTCTTAGGTCTTTGAACATTCACAATCTAACTACATGTTATGTGAAATAATTTTAAAGTACTTTCTTCTGTTTTTACTCTGATTTCTTAGAGCATTCAGAATTTTCATCATCAACATCTTCGTCACCACTAGAACCTTTTTCTCTAGGACACATTAGTGTTCTTTGATCTAAATTGTTTGATTCCAGTATAATACTTTCATTGGACATTTTATCTTAAGCTATAAATGCCTTTTACATGAGAAAAATGTTTTTTAAATTGATTTTAATATATAGTCATGATTTTTGTAAAGTAACTGTTTACTATATTGCTTTTTAAATTGATTGTTAAAGGCTGTATGCTTACCATTTGTGTTTATGAAGCTATGCCTCCAGGAGTACATACTAAACATGTGTTAGATTTTTTTGTTCCTTTTTTAAAAAACTAATACCATCAGGTGTATTCTGTGAGAATTCCATGCTTGCACTGATTGAATTTATTTCAGCCCCCACAATTGGTTCTCACCTTGTCTATCACCAGAGTTTATCCTTTTTGGTGAACTTTTGACTGCTTTCACTTTAAAATTCTAGGATTTCATAGTTTCTTCTTATTTGTTGTTATACCTGGATTATGAAACTTACGAAAAATTTGCTTAAATATTTTATTGTCTGAAACAAAACTTTTAACCCTGTCATAAAGAAGTCATTACAAGGGGCCCCTGGGTGGCTCAGTGGGTTAAAGCCTCTGTCTTTGGCTCAGGTCATGATCCCAGGGTGCTGGGATAGAGCCCCGTATCGGCTCTCTGCTCAGCAGGGAGCCTGCTTCCTCCTCTCTCTGCCTGCCTCTCTGCCTACTAGTGATCTCTGTCTGTCCAATAAATAAATAAAATCTTAAAAAAGATGTCATTATAAGAGATAATTTAGGATTAAAATTGGATTAGGGACTCCTGGGTGGCTCAGTTGGTGAAGTGTCGCCTGGGACTCTGGCTCAGAGTCCCAGGATCCTGGAATCCAATGATCAAGTCCCATGTCAGGCTTTCCTCTCAGTGGTGAGTCTGCTTCTCCCTCTGACCCTCCCCCCTCTTGTGCTTTCTCTCTCTCTCTCTCTCTCAAATAAATAAAATCTTTAGAAAAAAATTAGATTTATATTCATGTATGATAGTTGACTGAAAAATGTATAATATTATTGGCGAAACCTTACTCCTAATTTGCTACCTTCTGCTTTGAAGAAATGTGTGCTGCCTTGGACTTAGCATTGGAAGAAACTTACGTATGAATTTTGCATGAACTACAACCATGGTGTATCAGTTCCACTATAAGTGTTAAGAAATAAGGAATTTATTGGGGCGCCTGGGTGGCTTAGTGGGTTAAAGCCTCTGCCTTCGGCTTGGGTCGTGGTCCCAGGGTCCTGGGATTGAGTCCTGCGTCGGGCTCTCTGCTTAGCGGGGAGCCTGCTTCTCCTTCTCTCTCTCTCTGCCTGCCTCTCTGCCTACTTGTGATCTCTGTCTGTCAAAAAAAAAAAAAAAAGAAAAGAAAGAAGGAATTTATTATGAAAATTAAACCTTATTCAATGTGGGGGAAACTAGGGAAGTAAAGACCCACAAAGAATCAGAAAAATCCATTCCTGGTGTAGGTTCATGAATTGAGGCTTTTAAGAATTCACCTCCTAGAGTAAACTGTGAAGGAGGCTGGTAGGTTGTTGGCTCTTTGCAGCTACCACCTCTGAATTTTCAGTGAAACATCTGGTAATAGGCTTTGGACTGTTTGTGAAGGTGAGCTGGAGGTGGAGTGGGGATAAATAAAGACAAATTGGAATTCTGCCAATACGTCCCTGTCTTTTACTACCTGTAACCAATAACTAGAATAAAATGGCTGCTGCTTCACTTACACCTCCCAAATTGTACACAGTTTTTTTGGTGTACAGTCCTAATCTGAAACCATACAGGGAGGGAAATTCTGGGAAATACAGTTCTAGTTGACACAGTATGAAACCTGCTATACTCAGATTAATCATTAATTTTCTGAATTTAATGTCTTTATTTGTGAAATGGTGATAATTCCATGTTTGTATTGTTATGTTTAGTGAGAGCTGAATGAAATTTTATATGTGAAAAAGTTTTAAACTATGAAAAGATTATATAAAGTTACTTGTGTGATGAAAGTTTTATGAATGTGATGATTATGAAAACTCTTGAACTGGCTTCTCTCTTGGAGTAGCTGCCTTTCAAATATCATGGTGGGGGTAGATCAGTGCTTTGCTATTTTATTATTATCCATTAAGCAAATGATTTCTTTAATTAGCTACTTTTCTTTTAATCTATTCAATAATCCCATTGTATAGCTTCTGATTTTCTAGCCTGAAATTCTTTAGGCAAAAAATGCTAATGGACTTCTTTGTTTTCTCTTTGTTGTTTTAAATGTATTATTATTATCATTATTAATTTTGTTCTGTTTCTATTTGATGTTTTGGGTGTAAGGGTGAGGTGTTTCCTGAAACTCCATCCAGAGCATTTTAGTGTAACTGTAGTTCATCGACCCTTTGTTGCAAACAGTTTACTTGATAGTATTTCAGTATGTAATATCTACAGGGTGAATATTCAGTAGGGCCAATATGGGATGGAGAGAGCAGAAACTGCTGATATGTTGAATTCTTATTTTCCTTGGTCTATGCCAGACAAGAATATTTTGAGAATGAAGACAGATTTCTACCTAAAAAATAATGTGAGGGTTTTGCACTGTCTATATCCCCTTAAGGATTGAGGCAGACTTTTTGGGAATGATACAGATTTGGGAGTTTGGGGAACTTTTAGTATTTATTAGCAGCTAATCTAACCCTTGAAAACATTTCGAAAACATTTCTTTACTACTATACTTACTGATTTATTTCTGTAAAGTATGAACGACTAAATAACACTTATGTATTAAAAAACAAGGAAAAGAGGACTTTGTTACTTTTGTGCTTTAATCCTCACAGCAATCCTAGAGTGTAAATATAATCATTCCCATTTTATGGGAAACTGGTGTAGAACAACCCCATAACTTGTCTTACAGTAGAAAAGAAGAGACTGTGATTTGATTTCAGGTCTATTTTATTGTTTTGTACCTTGCTAAATTTTGTGACTTAGGAGAAAGAATGTTTTTTCTTTTTTGGGAGAAATAATAATATTTAAAATGAACATGCCTACTTGACAAGTATTTAAAGGTACTTGTGATGGATATTACATTTCATAAGTTTTAATATGGTTTAGTAGAAATAGGCTAAAATTTATAGGTAATACTGTATTTTGGGAGGTTGTTAATGTCTAAGGTAAAATCTTAGAAGATAATCTGAACTCATGTTGATGAATGGAAATCTGATAGTTCTCCTAGACTAGGTGGTTTCTTGAAGTTCAGCGTATGATAAATTTATTCTTTGTGATGCTAGCTCCCTCTGTGGAACCTCGCTATGATTGCAGCTTGACTTTTCTGATTATTTAGTGAACCGATTGAAGCATTTAGAATAGATTTTAAATTTTTCTTGTAAAATTTTACTTTATATCCTAATAATTCCAAGTGTTTTCCTTATGAAAATGTTGCTTTTATAAAAATGCCTCACCTCGTATATATTGAGTTTTAATAGCACATGCAAAATGAAACCACCTTCCTTAAATATTCCTACAACTTCTGTGCTTTTTTGTTTGGGAATGCCAGAAAAGTAGTTGCAAGTTCTAGGTCTGTAGCTCTGTATTAGGTTAGACAGGAAGTAGAAAAAAGCCTAATGGAAGATTTGGAAAAAAAAAGTTTTGAAGTTTGAATTTATGGTTTTCTGGTTTTTTTTTTTGGTTTTGTTTTGTTTTTAATTTTTCAGGGTTGAATTGGGTGAGAAAATGTTCACTGAAGTTTTTTTTTGGCTTGTTGAAAAGAGACAACATTTCTGCTTGGTTGAAAGAGCAAAGGGAGATATCTTAGTAGGATCCCAAAATTCAACAAAGAAATGTAGGAAATAGCTTTTACATATATAATTTCTGTAAATTTATGCTCTTGTAAAGACAATTCTTTGTTATCATCTCCTACTGCTGATTTCCCTTTGTAAGAATATGTATATTTCTTCTGCCAACTGCTTTTTCTTCTTCGTTTCCCAAACTATTTTATATTTAAATATAAAATATAAATTGTGTAATTACTTTTTCAAAGATATTTTCCATTCTAGAATGAGGGTAGAGGGAATATGATTGGTTTCCAAGATGGAATTTAGAAAAATAGGCAAACTGATATCAACCATAAAAGTAGGTACTAAAATGTAAGTAATGAAGATAGGAAAGCACTAAAGTATATGTGTATTATGTGTTCTTTGAATTTATAAAAATTTAACTGTATGAACATAAAAAAATGCAAATATAAAAAAATTAACTATATTCTTACTAAGTAGCATTGAAGATTGTTAGGATCATTTATGAATAGGCTTTTAAACAATTTTGTAGGATTATTATCTTTGAGCCCTTTGTTAATACTAAACATTTATTATTCTGTTAAAGTGTAATGTAGTTTGTACAAACACAGGCATGCATTATGGTGGCATGAAGAAATTCATTTTATTCATTTTTATATTGGTTGACGTTGGCTGAATGTAGATAAGATTATTTAAAAAAGAATAGAATTGAACTAGTTTTATTTTTATTTTTATTTTTTTATATTTTATTTATTTATTTATTTGTCAGAGAGAGAGAGAGATAGAGAACACACACAAGCAGGCAGAGTGTTAGGCAGAGGTGGAGAGAGAAGCAGGCTCCTGCAGAGCAAGGAGCCTGATGTGGGACTCGATGCCAGGACCCTGAGATCATGGCCTGAGC
>RCUC01130921.1:0-58753 GCA_003697995.1 Taxidea taxus jeffersonii
AAAAAAAAAAAAATAGGAAAGAAAAATCACTTCTAAGGCACAGTAAATGAGATAAATATGCATATTTACCTTAGCCGATTGCGGGAAAAGACAAAAGTTATCAGGCCTCTAAATTTTAGCCTAGAAAATGAAGCAGCTTAGATACTCAATTTCATTGTATTTTCCATTTCTTTAGATTCTGAGTAATTATTATAGTCCTTTTTAAAAGACTGATTCAGCCAGCAAGGGCTTTATAATGTACCAAAGGAAGAGTAAGACCTAGTGGGCAGGCGCTACAGAGGTTGCAGAGCCCAGCTCAGGCCCAGAGCCCTCTACAGGCAGCAGTCCTCCATGACAGGACAGCCGGACTTAGGCAACAGTGAGCAACTGTGACACAGGCTTCCCTCAGCAGCTGCTTTTTCTTCCAGTGTTGGGTTTTGAGGATACTGTGGACAAGGGTTCAAAATAGCCAAGTTACGTTAGCAGTTGACCCAGAGGTAACTCATTGTGGATGGATTTTGACCTCACTCTCAGAAGTAAAGCGGCTTTCTCTGAGACACAGCCAGAGGCAGAGAATAGTTTGATCAGGGAAGCAGGGGTGAATGGAAAGTTATCCCCTGCCAAAACCAAGCCCTAGTGGTCTCCTTCTGTCTAAAGCTAACTTCCCAAAGACTCTGATACTATACTTAAGTACAGATTAAGACTAAGTCTGGAATCAAGTAGAAATTAAACTAAAGCTAGCTCTAGGTCTTGTCCAATTCAAAATAAAAAACAACTGAGTATTAACTATATTGTCAGACCTAGAGGATGAAGGCCTGACTATTGTGGATGTAAGTGGTGATTTAGTCTAGTTCAATTTGGGGAGAAAATAATCCTGATTGGTTACAAAGTTAGAAAACTCAGAGTATCTTTGCCATGGCTCTTCCATAGACTCTAAAGTCATTCCTGCTACAGTTAGAATCACAGAATTTCAGAATGGGAAAGAGACTTAGAGCTTATCCAAATCCTTCATTTGTCAGATAATAAAATGAGGCCCAGGAAGATTACGTAACTTCCCCTGGCTCTCACCACCATCTAGGGAATGGTGTCTCCCTGGAGACCAACCCCTTTCTCCTGGCAGTTGCTCCTTGTGGATAGCCGGCCAGCAAGGAACGGAAGCCTCCTGCCAAACAGCTAAGTGAGTGCGTCTGGAAGTTGCCCTTCCAGCTCCAGCCAAGCCTCACAGGGCTGTGGCCCCAACTCCCAGCTTCACCATAACCCTGTGAGAGACTCTGAGCCCAAAGCAGCCTGCTCAGCTGCTCTCAGGAACCTGGGTGAGATAAGTGCCTGCTGTGTTAAGCAATGTTTGGGGGACCTTCGTGTAGCAATAAATAAGTAAAACTCTCAGAGCTATGACTAGAACATTTTTTTTTAAATGCTTGAAGGGCACACATAGTTTAGGGCTTACAAGAAAGTGATAGCGGGTGTGTCCAGTAGAGAAGCTACTTCACCAGAGTATTTAAACTAATGGGCACAAATTATTCAGATCTCTTAAATAGGAACAGGAAAGCATCTTTGAAAGGAAGGAAGTCCTATCTCATGTGGAGAGACAGGTCAGCAGGCTAGTCACAGGTTAGGAAGACGACGCTGCTGGGTCACTTTCTACATTGATGTAACATTGCCTTCCTCACCTTTCCTTCTCCATGGCGGACTTCTATTCTGGGACAGCTCAGTGGAGAAGCTCATTCGTATATATGGACCCATAGGGCTCTGAACCTAACGTGCTAAGCTCTGTTACTAACAGGGATCCAAATAGCGGGGAGATCATTCCCAAATGGGCACAGCCATGACTTCCCATCACTGCTTACCCCCAAACGAAAAGGACAATCCAGTTAGTTTAAAATGTTATGCACAATCAAAAGTGATAGTTAGAGACAGTCTCTCAGAGTGATATAACCTATCAAGACTTAGGGATCTACATCAAAAACAGCAAGTGACTCCACTAGAACCAGAAAGAAAATGCACAGGACATGAAAAACTGTGGGGATACTTAGAACACAGGTAGAGCTGCAAACACCTTCAGAGAAAAGCCACCTTGTTGACCGTTTTGCAAAACATACTCCTGTGCTCCATTCAGAGCTGAGGAGTTTGCACAGCCAGGGCTGAGCAGGAAGCTGGGTAGTCTCCTGCTTTCTGCCAGTCCAAAGCTAACCACTCTGCATTTCCTGCAGCCTGAGCCCTCAAATAACTGCTCTGTGAAGGCCACAATGTCAGAATTCTGATTTGCATCTCATTCGAAGATACTGCTGGCAGAATAGCTTGTGCTTTTGTTTTTTGTTCTCTCAGAAAACACTGAATATCAGAGTTCATTTTCCAAAGACTGAAAAAAGCAAGTTTTCTCACAGCTTGCTAGTTTTTCCTGCCGACGGCTAAAACTTCAGATAAGCAAGAGACAAATTTCCTACAAGATATATTGCAGGTGCTTTCTTGAAGTTTTGTGATACATACAGCCTTCTGAGGCTCCATATTCAGTCCATTGGGTTCCAAACAGATCTAAAATTGTTCAGTTCAAGGAGAAATAGGTGTTGGGGGCTAGAGTCCATTCTAAGATAACCACATTGGAGAAAAGTTATTAACACTATATGACTAGATCTGGTCTTAAACTTTTAAACAAATTCACTTTAAAATAATAGAACTATTGCAGCCAGCAAGGAAACAGACTTCTGGTAAGTCGTATGTAGGAAATCTTGGATGGATTTGAGGAAAAAAGCAAACTTAAAGGCCCATGGGTTTCATCTCCTCTTGTGGAGGCTGAATGGGTGGGAGGATAAGACCACCTTTCTTACGCAGGAGAGCAATCTCTTCCTTTAAGGTGGAAATCCTTTCTGCCTGCAGTTGGATCAATTCAGTGACCTTCTGTCTTGCCACAATGTCTGCTTTCCGAGGGCCCTGGAAGGCATTGCCCTGTTGAAAGAAAACACCTCCCTGCTTTAAGCACCGGGTGGAATGTAAAAAATTCCCCATTCTTATGTTAGTGCTTATCTTACTGTCAGTTTAAATACTCATTGCTCCTTATTTTAAGGGGCCAATTCTTCCACTGAATTCCCACCATTAGAAATGTGCCCCCCCTGGCCTAATGAGTAACTCTTAAAATGCAAATCCCATTAAGTGAGCAATCTGTCATTCCTACTGTAGAGACCTCAGCACTGGAACCATAAAGGAAGGGGTACCCCCCCCCTTTCTCTATACAGCCCATATTTTGTTTCCCAAAAAGGAAATTTCTATTTCCTCATCTGATTCCTTCCCTTTCCAGCCAACTCCTACTATGCTTCAGACATTACATTTGTTTTGTTTTTGTTTTTGTTTTTGTTTGACAGAGACAATGAGAGAGGGAACACAAGCAGGGGGAGTGGGAAAGGGAGAAGCAGGCTTCCCACTGAGCAGGGAGCCCTATGTGGGACACAATCCCAGGACCCTGGGATCATGACCTGAGCTGAAGGCAGATGTTTAACAACTGAGCCACCCATGCGCCTCCAGAGATTATTTTTAAGGCCTTTGTCCGTGGACTAAATTAGGGTTTCCTGTTATGTGTTCTTTCAGAACATCCATCATATATGATGTGATTATGAGATTGAACCATTAAAATTTATATCTGAGACTCCTTTTTTAGGTTGAAAAAGTGGCAGTTTCATACGGTTCAACCTAACTGCCTGTATGAGATCTTTCTTGCAAGATCCAGTGCCTTTAAGAGTTAGATGGATCTCACCACCCTACCTACACAGCACCCATCCTAGTGCATGCTCAATAAGCTTTGAAAGCACAATAAAGGGAAGAAGATGACACTTACATAGTATCCATTCTGTGCTTAGAGGTCAGGCAGTTGTCATGTGACTTTGAAGGAAACTTCAAAGAATCACTGAAACAATCAGCTATTGGCCCTGGCATCACAGGCCCTCTAAGCCTAAAACCCTCAGTCATCACCTCCAGACGTCTTGTTAAGTGAGGAAAATGAGCTTTGTTTGTTTAAGCTACTCTCCACAGGGCTTTTGGCTACTTGTAGCTAAGCCCAGGCCTCAGTTCATGGCATCACTCCAGCCGTTCACTTCGAAGTCACCGTAACTTGCCCTCATTTACCTTACCATACCCAAACTTTGGCTATTCTTACTTTGAAATGTCTGATCATTTTTGTTCTTGCCACCTATATCCCAATTCATGCCTAGATTGATGGAAGAATAATAGCAATGGGGTCAGCTTTGGAGGTGGACAGACCTTGTTTTAAAAACAGCCATCAGGGACGCCTGGGTGGCTGCCTTCGGCTCAGGTCATGATCCCAGCATCCTGGGATGGAGTCCCACATTGGGCTCCTTGCTCGGCGGGGAGCCTGCTCCTCCCTTTGCCTCTGCCTGTCTCTCTGTCTGCCTGTGCTCGCTCTCTAACTAACAAATAAATAAAATCTTAAAAAAAAAAAAAAAACAGCATCATGCATTACCTCTGCAGTAGTTACTTAACTACTCTGAGCTTTGGAAAGTAGTGTTTTGAGAGTTATAGTATGAGATATTCCATGTAAAAAGACTATACATGAAAATATATTACTTTAATACCATAAAAAATTACCTATGTAAAGACAGGCATGGAAGGATCTGCTATGTTAAGAGACATACACTATTAATTTTCTTCCCCACTCAACTGATCTACTCGAACTCTTTAGACACTTTTCTCCTATATATCTGGACTTATCAAAGTACCTAAAAAGTCAACAAGTGTTTATAACTGCTTATTACATGAAAATCGTGTTTAGGCATTAACCTCATGGAACACGATCCTGACTCATCACTCAAAAATTCTTCAGTGGATAAAGGGCCCTTGATACTCAGATTTCTACTATCCTTTCATATGGAATTTCCAATGATAAACCTCCCAATTCCTCTTATTCATTCTTTCTGTGCTTAGGTGATTCTTGAACTCTAGCCTGCATCAGAATCTTCTGGAAGGCCTGTTAATGTACTTGGCTGGGCCCCTCTCCCAGAGCTGCTGATTCAGTAGATCTGTGGGTGGGGCCTGAGAATTTGCATTTCTAATAAATTCTGCAGGCGATGCTGATGCTGTTTTTCAGGGGACCACACTCTGAGAACGCCTGGCTTAGATCATTTCCAGGATGCTTAAAGAAAACCAAGGGAAACAATGGACATTTTTGCAGATACTACTGTAAGAATATGACATACATTTTAAAACATATCATATATATGTTAGGTTCCTAGAGGTTCCTAGAGGACACTCACCTAGGTGAACCTTGAATCAGGTGAACTTGTATGAAATACATTGTCCACCATATACTATGTACTAAGTATTATGTCAGCCTCAATAAACATTATGTAAGAACAAGTTGAAAGCCATAAAAATAACAAGTGTTTTGGGGCACCTGGGTGGCTCAGTGGGTTAAAGCCTCTGCCTTCAGCTCAGGTCGTGATCCCAGGGTCCTGGAATCGAGCCCCACATCGGGCTCTCTGCTCAGTGGGGAGACTGCTTCCCCCCTCACCCCTCTCTCTCTGCCTGTCTCTCTGCCTACTTGTGATCTCTGTCAAGTAAATGAATAAAATATTTTAAAAAATAAATAACAAGTGTTTTAATAAAGTAAAATGAGATCCCACAATTAAAGATACCCACTTTAAATCAAATGAAATAAACACATATTGGAAATGGTTATTTGTTACAAATTTAGAGATTATTTTGGTGTCATTTGTACCTAAATAACCTTACCTCACCAGGACTAAGGAAAACCCCATAGATTAGTACATATGTAAACTCTTGGCACTCAAAAGGCATACAGCAAAGCTAATCCCTCAGGCTCACCTTTAAGTAGGTACCTGCAACTTCATGTCCTCAGGGACCTGGGTGGACTGGAAGTGGTCCAAGATCAAGGTTTGTTTAAACGCCAGCACTTGATATTCTTGTGAATAGCTACCTTCACAGAGCTCCCCAACTCTGATAAACGGTCTGAAGGAAAGGAACATACCTGCTGGTTCTGTAGTGTATTCAACCGAGAATCAAGTTTCTTCTTTTCAATACATAAATCATTCATCTGATGAAGCTTTTTGGTGTGTTCTTTTGTCTTCATCATCAACTCCCATCGCACCTGAGCAATCTTTTCCTGCCAGGGCGGGAGGATGTAAAATAGGTTAAGTGAGTAAGAGAGGAAACAGAAAAATACATGTTCAGATTTGATCAAAACCACTCAGCAAATATGCATATGAAAAAAATATAATCGGAAATCACTATGAAAATGCAACCAGAGCCAACTGCATTGGCCCTGACTCAATTAGAGAAAAGAAGAACGTGGGTATGCTCAAAGATACAAGGAGGTAAAAAAGATAGACATAGGTATCACTTCACTGTTGAAGAATAAAATCAGTATGCATACCGAGTGCACTATTCATTACTTAAAAGGAAGAGTATTAATTTAAGCAGCAGACTTTCGTGTATTTTTCTTTTCCCAGTCTTGGCCCAAGATCCTCAAGTAAGTATCCAGCTTGCATGGCCATACATCTCCTAATGGTTTTCCTTTGTTCTCTTACTGCTCCAAAAATTATTTTAGATTGCACATATTATCTCCATCATTCCCCTTAAAATCTTGGATAAGCAAAGATGAGACAAGATGACACTAGGAACCTCTTTTGCTGCCCTGTCTACTGATGAGATAAGACAGGAAACTGGAGAAGTCATAAGGACTTGGGGGCTTATAAAATCTTTATACAAGCTCCTACCTTTGAATCTAGCTACAGTTGGGGCACTGCCTCCTCTCATAGCTCAGGGAACAATGTAGGCAGTAACATCTTCCAAGACCCTACCTGCGAAATAATCCAAACTGGTTATAGAATTTATTACTTAGAGATGTTTTCTAATTTCCAGATCCAAAGGGCATGTAACAGCTATAGGGGGAACTACAATTGGGATCCTCAAAACACAGTGGTTCCATCTCTAACACTGTCAGAGCATTTATTTTACACTAATGTAAACCTCAAAATGG
This sequence comes from Taxidea taxus jeffersonii, assembly GCA_003697995.1. Taxonomy (NCBI): domain Eukaryota; kingdom Metazoa; phylum Chordata; class Mammalia; order Carnivora; family Mustelidae; genus Taxidea; species Taxidea taxus. The sequence continues at coordinate 6,983 of RCUC01130921.1, forward strand.
AATCTTGGTCATCGTCCATTCCATTTTGTCATATTTCCATGTACCCAGGACCCCAAAACCTATGCTGCTGCTTTCACCCCAAGACAGGCAAGTCCCTTCAACCAAGTGAATGGTCAGGATGCTGAGACAGGCTTAAGATCATGGGGGAGCCGAGGGGAGCCCACAGACTTGTCTCTGGCTACTCAGATGCTACTCAGGAACCACTGATAGCATTTCTTGCCTTGACCCATGTTCAGCCAAGGTGGGTCCCCTGTCCTCTCAGCCGTACCTCCCACATCTTCATTTCCTTTGCATTCGTTAGCTCCTTTCGAAGTTTTTTGATCTTTAGCTCTTCAAGCGTTGTGTTCACGGAAAGTGTCTGAAGGGCTTCTAGGTCTATCACACGGCCAAACTTGCTGATCATTAGTTGATGGACTGTATCTTCCATTTCTAAAAGAAGACATCACTGTCTTAGTTTGTTCAGTGGCCCCCACTGTTATTAAGTGAACAATACCAGTAGCAACAACATTCCAAAGAGCAGCTTTTGCAAGAGGATGGTAAAAGTTTTTATGTTACCAGTTGGCTTTTCCTCCATGACTCTTCACCTGCTCCTTTCCTCATTTAAAATGCCCAATCCTATGCTGTCTTTTCGTCTACTTGAAAATCCTGTGTAAAGCAGACTCCGTTTTCCCCCAGTTGCTTCCACCCTCTGCTGTGCCCCTCCTCACACTATCAAGGGCCCCAATTGGACAAGGAAATCTTCAGATTTTTTTTTTTTAACAACTGATCTCTATAGCATCTAGTGTTAAGAACAGAGCAGGCACTTAGAGGAAGTTTCCATCATATTCCAAGTAAAAATTAAAAGTCTGAGTTTCAAACATTCCAGGCTCACTCTCATCTCAGTTCCCACTGACTACAATGTTCTTCCCCAAATAGCCACATGGCTCCGTCTCACCAGCCCATTTTCTTTCTTCTTCTTCTTTTTTTTTTTTTTTTAAAGATTTTATTTATTTGATGGAGAGAGAGAGTGCATAAGTTGAGGGGAGGGAGAAGCAGGCTCCACACTGAGCAGGGAGCCCAATGTGGGGCTCCATCCCAGGACCCTGGGATCATGACCTGACCTAAAGTCAGACACTTAACTGACTGAGCCACCCAGGCACCCCAGCCCATTTCCTAAAACCAAGTTATAAGAATCATTTCCAATACACTCAGTTCTGAAGGGGTAACCAAGAGCAGGTCCTTGTCCTCTAACCAGGGAAAACCACAGCTTACCAGTATGCCACCTCTCCAGGTTGCTGTTCCTGGCTCCTACAGACCTGAGCACTCTCCTTTCCTGTCCCTTCTTAACTTTTCTTCTTAGCAATGATCTCCATCTAACATGCATTATAATATATCTTACTTTTGTTTACTGTCTTTCCTCAACATGAGAACAGTGGAACTTCTGGGGAAAATTCCATACGTGGAGTCTGAACTCCCCAAGAAAATATAATCTTGTAACAAGACTTTCTCAGTCACTGGACTGCCCCCTAAGTGAAGTCTTGAAGGCCCTAAGGTATCAGAAGATGATAGAGTTCTGCAGTGGTGTGGAGGTTTATATCTGTTTATGGTTGAATATAATGATACAACTGGCATGACCACCATTGTGTGTGATCCAGGAGGGGCTGTTCATGTGTATTCGATATGAGCGCAGTCCCCATGGACTTGTGTAATGTAGCAGCTGTGGTAATCAGTGATGCAAAAGACAAATGATGCTTAGATTATCTGCACATGTGTGCTAGCCTGTGGCTGCCTGCTTGGCCTCAGTAAGAACCCTGAGACTCTCTCCAGCTAGTGCCCTCTGCCATGACAGCCTCATGTACTAGCATGTGGACTCTGGTCCTTGCCATTCCCCGTGTGCAGCCAGCCTCATGCCCTTCTCCTGATTTGATTAGGTCAACTAGTGTTTACAGGGGACATAAAGCCTTCTGGAATATTTTTACCACATGCCTTCTCCATGGCCAAGAGCTGTGTTCTCCTTGAAATGAAGTAAACTTACCACTTCTCACCACCATGTTCTAGATTCTCCTCTTTTTGTTCACTGAGTCTGTCAAGGGAGGAAGGTAACAAAAAACCAAGTGTGGTGTTTCTCATCACTGCTAAGTCTTTGCTCTCTGGCTTACAGAAAAGGAACCTACCCCTAGTTCTACTTTCAGAATCAGGAGAACTTCAACCAGACTCACAACTTGCTTTTTAAGAAAATGGGTTGAGGGCAGGTGGGGAAAAGAACTGAAAGTTGCCGAATAAAACTTATACCACATGGAATTATTCCCTTTTATTAACACTCTAAAAATTTGCATATTTCATTTCATCTTCACACATTTTCCCAAACTTAGAATTTACCCAAACTGAAACAAGCTTCTTTCTTTGTTTTCACACTAGTTTATTCCTTGGTTTAATGAACAGTACTTTCAGATATAAACAACACTCATGGCCTACCGAAGCTGGAGGAATGAGAAGTACGTGAGAATCACTGGGACCTCAAGGATTACACCTGACAAAACTGTGTCTCAAATCAGTGTAATTTAAACATGCAGTCTTAATGTGCATTTTTTTTTATTTTATACTCCAGCCACGCATGAAGGCAGAACCATCAATACTCACTGGAAACTGGCCTCTACAAATCCAAGCAACCTAGACTGGTTGACCAGTTGACCACTATAGGCTTCCCATTTTTTTTCTTTTACAAATTAAAATATATATATTTTTATTCAATTGTGGTAAAAAACATAACATAAAATGTATCATTTAAAACATTTTTAATTGTACAGTTCTGTGGCATTAAAGTAGATACTAAGTTATTGGCAATATTGTTGTTTTTAAAGTTGGAAACTTCACAACATACACTTTCTGTTCCAAATACCAAATATTCAAAATGTATTTTAAGGGATAGTAATCTTTATACTGTGCATCTTATAATATCCACCACAACTCCAGATAGATTAAAAATGCAAATATGAAGAACACTACTAATAGAGAAACTACAGATAAAATATCTTTATGATCTCAAAACAGGAAAGGATTTCTTAAATAAGACATATACAGACACAATGCACAAACCATAAACATTGATAAAATTAACTATATTAAGATTTTAAATGTTTATATCCCAAAGCAAAAAGGCAAGTCGTAAACTAGAAGGAATCTGAAGTGCCTTTTAGGCAGAATATAGGGCGCCTGGGTGGCTCGGTTGGGTGTCCAACTTCAGCTCAGGTCATGACCCCAAGACCCCGGAATCAAGTCCCACATCAGGTTCCCTGTTCAGCGGGGATTCTGCTTCCTCTACCCTTCCCCCTGCTCGCATGTGCTCTTGCTCACACGTGCTCTCTCTCTCCAATTAGTAAATAAAATCTTAAAAAAAAAAAAAAGATTATAGTAGAACTCCCTAAAATCAATAAGAAAGCAAGAAGTAGAAGTAAGAAAATGGTAAGGTTTATAATGAGCAAGTTACCGAAAAGGAAACACAAATAAATGGCAAATAAATGTACGTGAAGATGTTTAACCTCACCAGAATCCAGGACACATGAATAAAAACCACAGTGAAATACAATTTAACATCCACCAGGCTGGCAAATATATTGAAGTCTGACAGCATCAAATGTTCTTGAGAATATGGAGCCTGGGCCATCCTCACTGACAGGGAGGTGGCAGGTGGTTGAAGTGGGGGTTGAGATAAAATGGTACAACCACGTTGGAGAGCAGCTTGACAATATACAGGAGTGCCTGCCGGAAATGCATAACACCCCTGTACAACCCAGACACCCCAGTCCTGGGGATTCACCTTCTCCCATGCATAGGGAGATGTGTACAAGATGGTTCACTATAGTTTTTTCATCATGAAAAATTAGAAATAGCCGAAATACCCATCAACAGAAGATTGAAAAAAAAAAAAAAAAACTCAGAGTCCTACAATGGAATATTGTCATAGCAGTTAAAGTAAAATTTAAAAAACAATAAAAAATAAAGTGAATAAATTACAGCAGTATGGATACCTCTCAAAAATCGGTTTAATAAAGTGAACTGCAAAATGCTATGAATAATATTACAGTTAAAAACATGCAAAGTCATTCCATACGTTGTGTGTGGATACACACATCTGCACGTGTGCTCACCTGCCAGCCAACCCTGGGAAGGGTCCAGCAGAACACTATCAGAAAGGGGGGTGTTCAGTAGCATCTACCCTGTTTTGATTTCTTAAGCTTGGTGTCTTGTACCTTGGTTACATTACTCTATATTTCATCATGCGTTAAGCCTTTTAAACTTAAGAGAAATAGTTTCCACGGTAAAGGATTTATTCTTTAAAATCAAGAGGGTGACAATTCAGTGGTCTTAGGAGAAATGGTAGCTAGGAAGACAAGAAAGTGTTTCCTTGCTCTCAGTGGTTCTGATTCTGCGATTACTTACACTTTTCAGAGTTAATTCCCTCTCTTATCAAGATAGTACTAGATAATCTGTGGGCTGAGTTACTTACTGCTTATAGTTTTTGCCATCTCTCTCTTTTCTCGGATAAGCTGTTTGCGCCTCTCCCGGCATTCCTTGTTAAGTTTTTGCTGCTTGGAATTTTCCTCATGGAGCTGTATGATTCGTTCTTGCAGGCGTCCCAAGGAATGGTTAGAAAAGACCAAGGTTCCAGAAAGATCATTAGGAATTTCTCCAAATACTACATGCTCTACCTATCAAAACCAAAACAAAACCAAGATGGAACTAAATGTAAGATCATAGAAAGCACTTCCTTTTCTGTCCCTTGTTTAGGTTATTGCCTTCGGACCTCTTCATTCCCACCACTGAGTAAGGTAAAAGCTGGAGTGGCCTTCAGATAGGAAGCCACATTATGTCCCTGTATGGACAGCAAATCTTCCCCCAGACCATGCCTAATATCTGCTGCATAACCACAGAACAAACATTTCACGGTGAGTGTACTATGCAAATTGCTACATAAAGCCAATCCAGTCTGAGTCAGGTTACACAAAATATATGTGAGGCCGATCTAAACTTTTCCTTCTAAAATACAGCTTTCTCTCTTCACCTGACAAAATAGGGTACAAAATGCATCTCTGCACCTTAATATAAGCTGTAATTCTAATGAGTGTGGAAATGGACAAAGAGGGCAGAAAGAGAAAGGATATTTTCCTTTTGTCTTGCCCTCCCTCATTAACAAGCAGAGATTATGACAATTCTTGCATCATTAGTTCATGTCTATTTGAAGATGGTGTGCAAAGGGATGTGTGCACAAGACCCAAGATTTTAACTTCCCAGCCATTCCATTCTTAAGTCATTAGCTCCCTGGGGCATCTGGCTGACTCGGTCAGAAGAGCATGTGACCTTAACCTTGGGGTCGTGAGTTTGAGCTTCACGTCAGGAATAGATACTCCTTAAAAAATAAAAATAAACTAAAAAAATAAATTCAAAAAAATTAAGTCCTAGGCTCATTTCCTCAGAACCTGAAACAATTAACTGGACTTTGGAAGTGATAATGAGCCATCAGGAAATATGTATGTTTGGCTATGACTCTTTCACAACAATCTGAGAATGGATAAGAAAAGTTGGGGTGTCATTATTCAGGTAGAATCCTCAGCAAAGGGCTGCACTTCTTCCCGTGAGTGGCTCAAGAATCTTTTCTGGGAAAGCCTGGGTGTGCTGGCTCTTCTGCTCGGACAGGGTGGGACACAGTCTCCAGACCCATCACCTGGTGGAGCTTGAGTGGGATCACGACGAGCAGTTCGTTCAGCCGCTGCTGCTTCTCCCGTTGGTAAGCCTCCAGGGCCTCCTCTGCTACATTCAGGTTAGCTGCCACAACTTTTACCTGTGGAAAGCCCCATGTGTGAAATGTGATAAATGGGGACATCTTGGGAGATGAGCAGGACATGCTCTGTTGGGCTGCGATTAAATGAATGACCCCAGTTTGTAGCCCAGGAATGTATATTATTTTCTTCCTGCTAAGTCATGATCCACACTGCTTTCTCAATCATTCCTATGTCTCCAGAGTAGTAAAGGTCTCATGACTAGGAGTTCGGAAGGCATGTCCTCATCTCCCTTTTATTTTCTGCATGAAAAGCAGCTCTCAGCATGGAATGTCTTTGTCAAGATGGTGGGAATCTCAATGGGCCATCAATGACCTCAATAAACACAAGGAAAAAGCCCTTTAAAGGAACAAAACCACTAACTACGGTACTCATGAAGTGCGTTTTTCATCTAAAAAATTTGAGTTTTCCAAATCATTTTCTACTTACAAGAGAAGATGCAATCTACCAAAAATATTTGTGAACATGAAGTCTTAATGATACTTTCCAGCCACAGTGCCCTCAGCCAAAGAATGAAGTCAGAGAAGGACTTCTCAGAACCACACCACTATTGACTGTCTACTATTGCTACACCATTTGGGGTGTGAAAAATGTCCTCACATGTGTTGTTTTATTTAATATTACAGTGAACTCCTATAAGGTGTCCCAATTAATGGGGGGCATTTGTGATCAATTAAATAAGGTCAAGATATCCACTGATCTATTAAACAAAATTGGTAATTGGGAATCTTATCTAAGGGATGTGGTCATAATTTTGGATAATACTTGTTTCATGTTCATCTTTTTGCATGTGTTGATGCATGTACCATTTGCTGCCCATGATGACCCCCTGGAACCATACCACAGGCCCCTGGACCAACCCCTAGATAGATTCTAACTGCCACACAGCCTGCCACCCCATTTCAGCAGGAAGCAGCCAGAGAGGTCATTGTCCCATTCTCTTGGGTTAGGGTTAGGGTTAGGGTTGTTCTTCCAGGCAGAGGAATGAGTAAGGGACAGGCGGGGCTAAGTAGGGAGAGATACATAAGGGGCTATGTGATCAGTCTCACAGAAATCACAAAAATGTAGAGGTGTGGGGAAACCAGAGATAAGGGGACAAATTGGACCACCCTGTCCTAGGTGTAGAGGGGTTGGGTGTCTTTTTTATGATAATCACCAGTGACCAACAAAGAATAACCAGACCCTAAAAAGGAAGTAAGCCCCTGAAGGTATTACCACTAGTATTGGCTCAATGGTGATATCAATAAAGATGTTAAAAAGACTTAAGTTCCCTGGTTAGCTTTCTAAAAAGACTAACCCTAAGGGCCCCTGGGTGGCTCAGTAGGTTAAGCCTCTGCCTTCAGCTCCTGTCCTGATCTCAGGGTCCTGGGATGGAGCCCAGCATGGGAGGAACCCATCCCTGCTCAGCAGGGAGCCTGCTTCCCCCCTCCAACCCCCTCCCCCGCCTGCCTCTATGCCTACTTGTGATCGCTCTCTCTCTCTCTCTCTCTCTGTCAAATAAAAAAAAAAAACTTAAAAAAAAAAAAAAAAAAGACTAACCCTAAAGGCCCTCAGTGGCCACCCTGTCAGGACCCCTCTCAACTCCTGAGAGCTTTTTCTGTATCTTCACTTAATAAATGTCTATTGCTTTACTCACACACACACACACAAATATATATATTTGGGACTATGAATTAAGCAATGTTGCCCTAGGAAAGAGTATCTAAGGGAGAAAATTAGCAAATAAGACAGAAATCAAATCCATCAACATAATTATACTGGAAGTTTAGCTTTATGGTCTCCAACATGAGATGCCCATAATTAGCAAATAAGACAGAAATAAAATCCATCAACATGATTATACTGGAAGTTTAGCTTTATGGTCTCCAACATGAGATGCCCATCCCCCAGAAAGTCAATAAAGTGATCTATTAGGGCACAGAAAGAAAAAAATCAGTTTCTATTTCTACTTATTTTTTATCTTACTCATTTTCATTTCTGTTTTTGTGAATGTTTCCTAATATACAAAATATATTAGTAGAATAATTCATGGATATAATTTGTAAATAAATATACATGTATTGTATATAATATTTTTTTACTTATAGAAGTATATAATAAAAAAGTTTGGAAATCAATGATTTAGATATAGGAAGGCCAATCTTCCAAAGAACCAATGGCCCCCATCACAACTGTGCTTGAAGAAAACCTTAAAATATAACACTTAAAATGTTTAGGGACACCTGGGTAGCGCAGTCAGTTAAGTCTCTGCCTTCAGCTCAGGTCATGATCCAGGGTCCTGAGATAGAGCCCCATGTTGGGCTCTCTGCTCAGCAGGGAGTCGGCTTCTCCCTCTGCCTGCCACTCCCCCTGCTTGTGCTCTCTCTCTCTCTCTCTGATAAATAAAATCTTTAAAAAAAATGAATAAATAGAATGTTTCTTCTCTGGGGAGAAGGCCTACCTCATGTTATTTCTATGAAACAGCAGTACAGTAGCTGGGAGGGTGGCTAGCACACAGGGAGAGGATAAGTAAGTAAGTATATCATCATACTTTTTTGGATAGTGTATCGTGTTCCTTTCTGAGGTTATCGATAATTTTCTTTTCTTCCACTAAGGCCTCCTCAATGTCCAGCCTTTTCTCTCGAAGTTGAAGGGCCAATTCAAAAAGACCCACATCGCAATCTGAAAAGACAGTCAAAATTAAAAGAAACCCACACTGTTATGGAACATACTGATATTAGAAGTGGGGATTTTGGAGCTTCAGAATTAATAATGACCATCTGTGGGTCCACTCTAGCACACTTTCATTCCACTTCAGGCTCCATTGTTCCAGGTGAAATTATTAACGATATAAGTAATCTTGATAGTAATTCTGATACCAGCACTGAGCAGTACCGTGAGTCAGGCTTTCTGTTTAGGCATTTTATTTAAATTCTCTCTCTCTCTCTCTCAAGTCTCCTAGGCCTTTGCGGGGTAGAAACTGTTGTTTCAATTTTATAGGTGAGGACCTGAAGTCTCAGAGAGGTCATGTGAACCAATGCAACTCAGGTACAGTATCTCTGTGTTAATTTCCACTATATCACACCACAGTCCCCCAGGCAATTGACAAAGAATGGGAAAATAAGAGTACTATAGTGGAATTTGGAAACCTCCCTAGTTCCCCCTCCAAATTAGCCCTAGTTCCCCCTCCAAATTAGCTGTGAGACTTTTTTCAGGCCATTTAATCCTGCTGTAAACAAGGATTGTTTACAAGGATCCTGCTGTAACAAGTTGTATTATAGTCTTTCGAGCTCTATTTTACTCATACATATGATTTTAGGAAGAATCTTACTTACAACATTTAAATAAGATTTAAACTTTATTTGAAATTAAGCTTTAAAATTTAATTTAAAATCCATATGTAGTGGCTACAAAAATAAATTTCATACCAAAAAGAAGTTGTCTTTTCTTTACTGGACTATTCAGCTATCGAGACTGGAAGAATATTGGTCTGGCTGCTTCAGACTGGTTTTACCAGTAAAAATTGAGAATATAAATTGCTAAACAACTCCAGGAAACTGGCACAAAGTGCCCTTACAAAATGGATTTTAAATGTGAAAATTTGAATGAGTTTGTCAAAAAGATAAAGCTTTGTAAAAAAAAAAAAAAAATGCGCGCGCGCGCGCACACACACACACACACACACACACTACTATCTGTTATCTCTGCATAATTTGACTTTGAGCCAACTATAAGTTATCTGCAAATTATTTGTCATTCATAAATGGCTGCCTAAGGGAAAAGAAAATAAATCATCCAGAGAGCCAAGTACAAGTACTCATTAGATTACTTCATACAATTTCAACCATGCTTCCTCACATTTTATTATGAGACAACTGAGAATCCAAAAAAGGATCTCCTTGATATTATCATTCCATGTTCACACTTCACAGAGAACAAATGGTAATCCAACTCACTTGTTGGGCAAATAGAATCATCAAAAACCTCATCATCAGATCCAGACTCATCTTCATCAGTCTCTAAGCTAGATTCTTCTTCACTGGATTCATCACTTTCTTCATCTTCATCTAAATAGAGAAGAAGGCATTGTTAATATACGGAGAAGTCCCTGTGTTAAGCTAAATCTCAGATTTTAAAAAATAAAGATTTTTTTCAGTGAGTCACTGGGAAGATAACAAATAAGGCGGGCAATTAGTCGAAGTTTTAGAAGAGTTTAAGATGGCAAAAAAAATATTACCCAAAGAAACCTATAAATTCAAGGCAATCCCTATAAAAACACAAATTGTATTTTTCACAGAACAAGAATGAATAATCCTAAAATTTATATGGACCCACAAAATACCCTGAAGCCAAAGCAATCTTAAAAGAACAAAACTGAAGGTATCACAGTCCCAGATTTCAAGATATACTACTAAACTATAATAATCGAAACAGTATGGAGCTGGCACAAAAATAGACACATGGATCAAGAGAACAAAATAGAGAGCCTAGAAATAACTCCACACTTAATATGGTCATTCTATGACAAAGGAGGCAAGAATACACAATGGGGGAAAACACAGTCTATTTAACAAATGGTGCTGGGAAAACTGGACAGCTACATGCAAAAGAATGAAACTGGGCCACTTCTTTTATACCATACATAAAAATGAACTTAAAATGGATTAGAGATCTAAATGTGAGACCATAAAACTCCTAGAAGAAAGTAGGCAGCAATTTCTTTGATATCAGCCATAGAAACATATTTCTAGATATGTCTCCTAAGGAAAGAGAAACAAAAGCAAAAATAAACTGTCGGAACTACACCAAAATAAAAAGCTTTTACAGGGTGAAGGAAATCATCAACAAACCAAAAAGTCAATCCGATGAATGGGAGATGATATCTGCAATGATAGATGCAATAATGGGTTAACATCCAAAATATATAAAGAACTTACACAACACCCAAAAACAAAACAAAACAACAACAACAACAATAAAAAACCCCACAAATAATCTGAATAAGAAATGGACAGAGAACCTGAATAGACATTTCTCCAAAGACAACATACAGATGGCCAACAGACACAGGAAAAGATGCTCAACATTACTCATCATCAGGGAAATACAAATCAAAACTACAATGAGATATCACCTTATACTTGTCAGAATGGTTAGATTAAAAAAGATAAGAAATAACAAATGTTGGCAAGGACATGGAGAAAAAGGAACCCTCACACACAGTTTGGTGGGAATGTAATCTGGTGCAACCACTGTGGAAAACAGTATGGAGGTCCCTCAAAAATTTAAAAATAGAACTACTATATGATCCAGTAATTCCATTGCTGGGTATTTACCCAAAGAAAATGAAAACACTAATTCAAAAAGATACATGGGGGCACCTGGGTGGCTCAGTAGGTTAAAGCCTCTGCCTTCAGCTCAGATCATGATCCCAGGGTCCTGGTATCGAGCCCCGCATTGGGCTCTCTGCTCAGTGGGCAGACTGCTTCCTCCTCTCTCACTGCCTTCCTTTCAGCCTACTTGTGATCTCTGTCAGTCAAATAAAAAAAATAATAAAAATAAAAATAAACAAAAGGATATACGCACTCTTATGTTTACTGCAGCATTATCTGCAATGACCAAAATAAGGATTATTACTTAGCTCCCAAAAAAGAAATGAGATCCTGTTACCTGCAACAACATGGATGGACTTAGAGGGTACAATGCTAAGTGAAACAAGTCAGAGAAAGACAAAGACCATATGATTTCACTTACACAGGGAATCTAAAAAAAAACAAATGAAAGAATGACAAAAACAAAACAAAACAAACAAACAAAAACAAGCAGAAACAGAATCATAAATACAGAAAACAAATGGATAGTCTCCAGAAGGGAAGGGGGGCAGAGGGATGGGCAAAATGGGTGAACTGGAGTGGAAGGCACAGACTTTCCAGTTACAGAATGAATAAGTCATGAGATGAAAGGTACAGCATAGGGAATATAATCAATAGTATTATATTAGTGTTACATGAGGACACATGGTAGCTGCACTTGTGTTGAGCATAGTATAACATGTAGGGTGGTGGAGTCACTATGTTGTACACTTGAAACTAATGTAACATTGTGTGTCAACTATACCTCAATCAAAAAATTATTTTAAAATAATAATAAAATCTACAAAATAAAATAACCAAGTAAAAAGAAACAAACAAATAAATAAATGGTTGGGGACACAGAGTCCCAAACACAAATGCCTGAGGAAAGTTGTTCAATTAATTTCAATGCACTGAATCAAAGAGGATTGAGACCAAACTGCCACGCTTCTTCTGCTGTGACCCACCTAACACAAACTTGGTTTCATAGACCCACAATTCCTAAATCATAGTACCTTGGAAAGAAAAAAAATAAATAAAAGACTGTCACAACTTATCTGAAGTAATGCTATTTACTATCTTTATTTAGCCTACTTAATGTGAATATTTGTATCTTGCTGCAAAATATTAAGGTGTTTGATTTAGAGATCCTGCACTAAGTCCTGCTGGGGGTGTTAGTTGACAAAGACTCTATCCTTTGACCAAACTTGAGTCATGCTCCTCTGAGTCCATAGTGGACCATGAGCTCAGTCCTTGACCCATTTAGTCCAATTTTAGAAGAATCCTGCTGAGTCAGTTTAGTAAAAATCTCACCTTAATATCTGATCAGATTCTTCCTTAATCCTTACCCTCACTATCTTTTCACGCTGACTGATCTTTAGCAAAAATCCTGTTAGCAAAGAATTATCCAACCGCTTAGTAATTTTCTATCCACTAACTCCCACCCAGCTCCTTGGCTATATTTCTCTACTTGTCCTTGTTTATTCAGAGTTGAGCTGATCTCTCTACCCTATTATAAAATCCCGTTGTAGTAGTGTCTGTGAATAAGGTCTCCCTTATTGTTCTTTAACAAGTCCATGAATGGTTTTTTCTTTAACAGTGTCATATATAATATCTTTTATAAAATATAAGAAATATAAAAAATACCAAAACACATCTGTCCCTAGGAGTTCCACATAAGGGATTGTAGACCTCTTCCACACAGCTCTACCCCATTTTCTTTTAAAACACATTGAAGCCATCTATGAACTATAAATCACCAATTGGCAATTTCTGTTTTACAGAACATCAAATTAAAAATAAGAGATGGACCTCATACTGTTTAGAAGATTTCTTAAATTTAAGATCTCTAATAAAATTACTTTGAGTGGTCTGTACCACCTTATGAAATAAATCTCCAAAGTCTAAAATTCCTTTTATTAAATTTAAAAGACTCTAAAATTCCTACATAGATTTCTGCTTTGGGGAAGACAAATTAGATCTATTTTGTTCTTATCTGGCCTGCACAATATAGCTAAAACCTGCATATTATAGGTAGAACAAACATAAGAGTCTGAAAAATGGAGAGAAAGCAGACTAAATATGAAACTCAGAAGCTGAGGAACAACACTGTGGTGAATTTTTTGGACCTTCTTTTTGCCTCCTAGATCTCAGACTTAGAAATGAGTAAGTCAATAACGTGGAAACACCAGCAGATATGGACATAAAACAGCCTAACCATAGCCTATCCTCTCTAGCCAAATGGCCAAGAAAGAGGTGGCCAGGATAAAAATGCTTCAATAGGGGCGCCTGGGTGGCTTAGTGCGTTAAAGCCTCTGCCTTCGGCTCGGGTCATGATCCCCGGGTCCTGGGATCAAGCCCCGCATCGGGCTCTCTGCTCGGCAGGGAGCCTGCCTCCCCCCTCTCTGTGCCAGCTTCTCTGCCTACTTGTGATCTCTCTCTGTCAAATAAATTTTTTAAAAATGCCTCAATAACCAATTATGAACAAACTTTAAGCAAATGAAAAATACAAAGCCCATTCAAAAAAATAAAAAGTATCAGAAAAAAAAAGGATACAAAGAAGAACTAAATAGAAATGTTAGAACTGAAAATACAATAAGTAGATAAGAAACTCAATAGATGGGCTCAACAGCAGAACAGAGGGGAATAGAGGAAAGCATCTGTAAACATGAGGACAGAACAATAAAATTATGCAGTTTGAAAAGGAGAAAGAAAACTGAAAAACAAACCCCAAGCCTCAGAGCCTCAGGGACTTATGGGACTGTAATGAAAGGTCAAACATTTATGACATGAGTCCCAAAAGGACTGATGAAAGAGAAGGTTTTTAAAAGCACTTGAAGGGGCACATGGGTGGCTCAGTGGGTTAAAGCCTCTGCCTTCAGCTCAGGTCATGATCCTGGGATCCTGGGATCAAGCCCCGCATTAGCTCTCTGCTCAGCAGGGAGCCTGTTTCCCTTCCTCTCTCTCCGCCTGCCTCTCTGCCTACTTGTGATCTCTGTATGTCAAATAAATAACAAATAAAATCTTAAAAGGAGAAAAAGCCCTAGAAGAAATAATGACTGAAAACTTCTCAAATTTGGCAAAAGACATAAGCCAACAGATTAAAGGAGTGAACCTTCATCCGTGTGAATCCCAAGAATCTACTCCAAGACACATCATAGTCAAATGTCTGGAAACTAAAGACAAAAAGACTTAAAAGTTGTGAGAGAAGTGATACTTCACTTTGGGAGGTGAACAGTTTGAATATCAGAGGATTTCTTATCAGAATCCATAGAGGCCAGATGGAAGTAGCACAATATTTTTTAAATGCTGAAAGAAAGAAATAGTCAACCTAGTAACCTATACCCAGTGAAAATGTCTTTCTGAAATAGGAAATCAAGACATTTTCAGATTAAGGGAAAATAAAAAAAACCTGCCACTAGTATACCTGCCCTAAAAGAATGGACAAAGGAAATTCTCTAAACGGAAGGGAAATAAATTTTTTTAAAAAGGAAGTCTGGAACGTCATCAAGGAAAAACTAACAAGGTGAGCAAAAATATAGGTAAATATAAAAAATATATATAGGTAATGGGAGAGGGTGGTGGGGTTACATTATATGTTTATATAAAAAAATTTTTTTAAAATATGTATATAGGTAAAAAAAATACCTCCTTTTGAAAGTTTGAATTGTTTGGTGGTTGAAGCAAAAGTTATAACATTGTCTGATGTGGTTCTAGGTGTATGTAGATGAACTGTTCTAGACAATTATATTATAAATGGAGGCGATAAAGGAATATAAAGGCAGATGAAGATTTTATACTTGACTTAAACTGGTAAAATGATAACACTGGAGGTCTAGAATAAATTACATACATATAATGAAATTTATAAAGTAACCACTAAAAAGTTATGCAGAAGTACACTCAAAAGACTAGAAAAAACCGGGGCACCTGCGTGGCTCAGTGGGTTAAGCCCCTGCCTTCGGCTCAGGTCATAATCTCAGGGTCCTGGGATCGAGCCCCACATCAGGCTCTCTGCTCAGCAAGGAGCCTACTTCCCCCTCCCTCTCTCTGCCTGCCTCTCTGCCTACTTGTGATCTCTGTCTGTCCAATAAATAAGGTTTAGAAAAAAGCTAGAAAAAACTAAAATGGAATTCTAAAAAATGTTCAAGTAACCCACAGGGACATAGGAAAATGTAAAAGATAGAAAGCAGAGAGAACAACAACAACAACAAAATGACAGACTTAAGCCCAAATATATTAAATGTAAATGGTTTAAGTACGCCAATTAAAAGACAAAGAATAGATAAAAAACATTAACAGTGTGCTGTCTACTAGAAATTCACTTCTCATATAACATAGTCAAATTGAAAGTAAAGGGAGTAGAAGAAATATCATGTAAACATTAATCTGAGCCAAACAGGAGTGGCTATATTAACATCAGATGAAGTAGATTTCAGAGCAAAGAAAATTACTCTGGACAGAGAAAGACTTTATGTAATGATAAAAGTGTCCATCTATCAAGAGGACATAGTAATCCTGAATGTGCATTCATAAAACAAAGCTGTGAAATATGAAAGCAAAAACTGATAGAAATGAAAGGAGAAACAGATAAATCCATGATTATATTTGGAGACTTTAACATCCCCTCTCTCAACATTTTATTGGAACTATACAGAAAATCAGTAAGACTACCTTAGAAGACCTGCATAGCATCATTAACCAATAGGATTCAACTGACAGTAATAGAAGGCTTAACCTAAAACAACAGAATATACATTCTTCGCAAGTACCCAAAGAACATACACCAAGACAGACCATGTGCTCATCCATTAAACTAAACAAATTGCAACAACCATAAAAGAACTGAAATCACACAGAATGTGGTCTCTGATCCCAGTGGAATCAAACTAGGAATCAGTAACAGAAAGATCCCAAGATGGGTGCCTGGATGGCTCAGTGGGCAGTGTTACGAGGGAAATTATAGCACTAGATTAGAAAAGAGGAAAAGTCTCAAATCAATAATTCACAGTCACCTCAAAACCTAAAAACAGAAGTGCAGAATAAATCCAAACCTAGCAGGAAAAGGCAGTAGTTATGGAAAGAACCTAGATGTCCATCAACAGATGAATGGGTAAAGAAGATGTGGTATATATATACGATGGAATACTATGCAGCCATCAAAAGAAATGAAATCTTACCATTTGCGATGACATGGATGGAACTAGAGCGTATTATGCTTAGCGAAATAAGTCAACTGGAGAAAGACAACTACCACATAATCTCCCTGATATGAGGAAGTGGAGATGCAACGGGGGTGGGAGTTAAGGTGGTAGGAAAAGTAAAAATGAAAGAAGATGGGATCGGGAGGGAGAAAAACCAAAAGAGACTCTTAATGTCATAAAACAAACTGAGGGGGGTGGGGGGAAGAGGGGTTGGGTGAGGGTGGTGGGGTTACATCATATGTTTAAATAAAGCTTAAATAAAGTAAAAAAAAAAAAGGCAGTAGTAAAGATAAGGGCAGAAATCAATAAAAAGAGAAAAATAACCTTTAAAAAATAACCTATCCAAAGTTATCCACACTTATCCAGTTTGTTCTCAAAAAGATCAAATTGACAAACCTCTAGTAAGTCTAAAAAAAACAAGACAAAAATAGGGAAATTAAAAAAGTTACCAATATCAAGAATGCAACAGGTGATATTATTACTATAGCCCTTGCAGATATTCAAAAGATAATAGGGAAATACAATGAATATCCACACACACATAAATTTGGCAACTCAGATGAAATAGACCAATTTTGCACACACAAAAGTACAAATTACAACTAGTCACCCAATATGAAATAGATAATCTAAATAGTTCTATATTAAAAACCTTTGAGTTTGTAATTTTAAAATTCTCCTGAAGAAATCCACATGTCCAAATGGTTTCGCTAGAGAACAAACTGATACTACCATACACATTATTTTCCAGAAAATCAAAGAGAAGACCTCATATTGTGAATCTAGTATTATCCTGATGCTAAAAACAGACAAGGATAGTACAAAAAAAGAGAAAAAAGCAAGCTAAAGACAAATGATTTTCATGAATATATGGACATAAAATTTCTTTTCTTTCCTTTTCTTTCTTTCTTTCTTTCTTTTTTTTTAGTAAGCTCTATACCCAACATGGGGCCTGAACTCACAACCCCAGGAGCAAGAGCTGCATGTTCTATCAACTGAGGCAGCCAGGTGCCCCTAGGCACAAAATTTCTTATAAAAATATTTGCAAATAGAATTCAGCAATATATAAAAAAAGAATTATACACTCTGGGAGGGTGGTATTTCAAGGGTATAAGTCTGATTCAATAATCAGTAATCAGCCAGTATAACCCACCATATTAACAGGCTAAAGAAAAGAAAATCACATAATCACGAATCGATGCAGAAAAACATCTGACAAAATAAAATACCCATTCATGATAAAAACTTTGAAAACTATGAACAGAGGGGAACTTCTTCAACTTGAGGGAGTGTCTACAAAATACCTACAGGTAGCATACTTAATGGTGAACTATTAAATGCTTTCTGCCTAAGATTGTGAGTAAGGCAAGGCCATCAGCTCTCAGCACTCTTTCCATGCAGTACTGGATGTTCTAAACAGTGCAATAAGGCATTAAGAGGAAACTGGCATTAAGAGCAGAAAAAAAGAAATAAAACTGAATCTATTTGCAGATAAAATTATTGTCTACATAGAAATTCCCAAGGAATCTATCAAAAACTTCTAAACCTAATAAGTGAGGTCACAAGATAGGAGATCAACATCTAAAAAGCAATTATATTTCTATATACTGATGTGAACATGTGACACCAAGATTTTTAAAAAAACACTATAAAATTGTACTAATTTATACTATTATTATGCCACTTATTTCATTTTCTAGGATTTTGTGTGAGATTTTTTTTTTAAGATTTTATTTATTTATTTGAGTGAGGGGGAATGAGAAGCAGAATCCCCACTGAGCAAGGATCCCAACATGGTACTTGATCCGAGGACCCTGAGATCACAACCTGAGCCAAAGGCAGAGGCTTAACCCACTGAGCAACCCAGGCACGCCTCAGCTCAGGTCTTGATCTCAGGGTGGTGAGATCAAGCCCCAACATCAAGCTCAGTGCTCAGTGCTGAGTCTGCTTGACAATATCTCCCTCCCTCTTCCTCTGTCCTTCCCCACTAACTTGCTAGCTCTTTGTCTGAAAAAAATAATAATAAAAATAAAGTCACTTAGAAAAGGGAGATACTTGGGTATAAATTGAACAAAACATGAAAATGACACAATGCTGATAAAACAAATCAAAGCTCTAAATGCATACTGTGTTCACTCACAGGAATTCAACAAAAAATGCAGATTCTCCCCACACTGACACAAAAATTAAACACAATTGCTATCAAAATTTCAACAAGCTTTTTTGTAGATACAAAAATTATTCTAAGGTATAGAAAGATAAGTGAAATAGAATAGCTGAAACAATTCTGAGAAAGAAGAATAAAATGGGAGGAATTAGTTGACCTGACTTTAGAACTCAATGGCTTCCGTAATCAAGACTATAGTTTTGGTGGGGAGCTAAACAAACAGATCAGTTGAATAGAACACCCAGAAACAGATCCACATAAATATGCCCAAGTGGTTTTTGACAATGATCATAAGCAATTCAATGGGAGAAAGACAGCTTTTGAAACAAATGATGCTAGAGCGATTAGACATTCACAGGAGGGGAAAAAAGACCTTGACCTAAGTCTCACACCTTATTTAAAATTAAGCCCAAATGGATTACAGACTTTAATGTAAGACTCTAAAACTTTTAGAAATAAATGGGAGAAAATCTTTGGATCCTAGGGCTAGGCAAAGAGTTCTTAAACTTTGACACCAAAGCAAGATCTAAAACAAAAACAAAAACAAAAACACACCTGATAAATTGGGCCTCAACAAAAATTGAACCTTTTGCACTGTGAAAGGCCATGTTGAGGGAATAAAAAAACAAGATACACAATGGAAAAAGATATTTGCAAAGCACCTATCTGACATGAGACTAGTGCCTAGACTATACAAAGGACACTTAAACCTCAAAAGGACAAAAGCAAAAACTCCTATTCAACATGGCCAAAAGACATGAAGGGATATTTTACCCAAGATGACATTCAGTTGGCAAATAAACACAAGAGAAGATGTGCTTGTTACATGAAACTACCCTAAAGCTGTCTCAAACCAGATACACATACAAATTAATTCCATAGGGTTAGAGACCTACAGATTTATATCCTCTGCCTTTCAAGCTCACAGAACTTCTAACTGTGTTGTAGGAGCAAAAGATGTCAAATATGTCCTTAGTTATTTCTCTAATTCATGTTAATGAGAAAAAATAGGATCATATGTTAAAAAGAAATTCAAACCGGCATCTCCTTCGACCTCCTTTTTCTTCACCCGCTTAATCCTCTTCTTTAGGACCTTCATGAGGAAATTAGCAAATTTATTGTTTTCTCCAACAGCTGCTTGGAAACTAGCATAGAGTGCTTTTTCTTTGTCCTGGAGCTTGGCAATTTCATTCTTTTTCTCTTCCATCTCTTTAAGAGTTTCATTTATTTTCCACTAAGGAACAAAACCAGGAATAAGTGTAAGTATTTCTGATAAACCAGGTTCAGAGAACACTGTATATTGCAAAGTAAGGTTATAGTTCACAAACATTTTTTTAATCTTCTCCATAAAAGTTTACATATCTGATGTTTGCAGAGCCATCCATTTATTTGGTTAAAATTTTATAATTCTTTTGTAAAAATCACTTAAGTTCAGAATCAGATAAGATCAGCTTCCTAGTGTTTAGCTTCCTCAAAAAATCTAAATTAAGTGAAATTTTTAATGTCGGCTATTATTTCTGCATGTGTGGTCTCAAAAATAAAAGATGTTTTTCATATGAATATGTGACAACTGAAACAAAAAGACATCTCAACTCTTAGTGCAGGAGCTTTGCCTTTAAAATGATGTTACTATTCAGTATGTAATATCTATTTGATGGACTCTTTCTTCCTTCAAGACAAAAATTGGATGGTATTTTTTTTAAAGATTTTATTTATTTATTTGACAGACAGAGATCACACAAGTAGGCAGAAAGGCAGGCAGAGAGGGGAGGGGAGAAGCAGGCTCCCCGCCGAGCAGAGAGCTCGATGTGGGACTTGATCCCAGGACCCTGGGATCATGACCCGAGCCAAAGGCAGCGGCTTAACCCACTGAGCCACCCAGGTGTCCCTGGATGGTATCATTTATCTCTTTAAATTTAACATATACATAACAAACAAAGAAACTTACTTTCCTATGATACTCAATTATATACTACCATGAAACTAGTTATCATATTTGAGAAACTAGCCAACTTCTTTTCCAAGCATGTTCATAAGGATAACATATAATCAAAACTCAACTTTATATGTTAGCTAGTGACCATAAAAATAGACTTTGAAATTTGTAAACTAAATAGAAGGCTCACTTTTGAAAACTTATTTTCCTACCATACAGAACATCAGATCAAATGCATTGTAAAGTCTGATTCACTTCTCTCTGACCAAGAATACCAAAAGCAGAACAAGCAGGAGTCAGAGGGTGGTAGGGGTCGGAGAGGAAGAGGGATAAAAGAGAGGAGGACCAGAAAAACAGGGAAAATTAAGTTGAGAAGATGAAGTAGGAAACTTGAGAAGATGAAGTAGGAACTTCACTGTTCCATCCGTACCTAAAGGATACAGCCAGCAAGCATTCTCCTGCCCATTCATACCTGCATATCCTGTTCTTCTTTGTCTAATGAATTAACACGCTCTTGAAGTATGTTCTCCTGTTTTTCAAAATTCTTGAGGAGAAGCATTTCTTGAAATAATGTGACATGGTGAAGGTCAGATAATTTCATCTGAGTATCTAGTTTCAGTTTCTGATGTCTCAGAAGATGGAGTTCTGCATCAAAAGTGACTATCAGTTCTTTGATCTGAGGTGGAAAAAGATTTGACTGTATGTTAGAAGTTAAGAACAAGTAACTGTACTTTTAAAACTAACAATCCTAAGTTGTTTAGGTAAAAGCATTTTCTCATTATTCTGTTATGGAGAAGGAATTATATGGGCTCATGTGCATATGTATGTATAGTCCTAGAAATCAATTTATCAATATAACAGAACTTATATAAATTTATTAAGCAGTAGGGATTCTGTAACTATAGTCCTTCCAGCTATTTCTTGGCCATGATTAAGCCACCGATTGAGAATGCTCTTCTAGCTGTACTATATGGTTTAAATCAGAGACTAGGAGTTCCTTGTGCATAGGGTTTCTATCTGCCTCCACTTCACCCCATAGTATCTCTACATTGCCTTTCATACAGGAAGCACTACATATTCTCCTCAACTTATTTTAAAAATTTTCAAACATTTCGGGATGCCTGGGTGGCTCAGTGGGTTAAACCTCTGCCTACTGCTGGGGTCATGATCCCAGGGTCCTGGGATCAAGCCCAGCATTGGGCTCTCTGCTCTGCGGGGAGCCTGCTTCTCCCCACCCTCTCTCTGCCTGCCTCTCTGCCTACTTGTGATCTCTCAGTCAAATAGATAAACAAAATCTTTAAAAAAAATTTTTTTCCGGGGCACCTGGGTGGCTCAGTGGGTTAAAGCCTCTGCCTTCAGCTCAGGTCATGATCCCAGGGTCCTGGGATCGAGCCCCACATGGGGCTCTCTGCTTAGCAGGGAGCCTGCTTCTTTGCCTACTTGTGATCTCTCTCTGTCAAGTAGATAGATAAATAAAATCTTTAAAAAAAAATTTTTTTTCCCAAACATTTCAAAAGGTGATTTAATTTGCGACAGAGCTGGGATAAGAATGAAACATCTCAAGTCCTGGCCTAGACCTTCTTCCACAGCCATCCCAATGATTTTAAAGGCTCAGTTCTGCTCTGATTTTAGCACAGCTTCTCCCTCACCCTCTCCCAAAGGCAATGAAGAGATCCAGAGAGAGTCCTGGGGGCTGATTCTCCTGAGAAAACTAGTACAATAGGTAAAAGACAAACCATTCCACGTTTTTCATTAGGCTGTGCATGATGGGGAGTCTCAACAGTCAGAAACCTACAATGAGGGAGGGCCCAGCCTGTAGATGAGGAAAAGGAAGAGATCTGTGGGTTTGGGACAGTGAAACTACTGCTAGAGAATTTGAGAGCTTAAAAAAAAAAAAAAAAGGAGAAAAAAATTAAACTTTTACTTATGGATGGTTGTAGACTAAGTGGGCTCCCATTTAATGTTTATTCACAAGTCTGAATTATTTTTAAATTTCTTTCAAGGCAAGACTGTATTTTTTCTGTGTAACACCATCCTGAAACTGTACCACACAGGTGTTTAAGTTGGCAAGGCTCACACTTGTTTTCCTCTCACTCACCTGATGATAGTCTGTAAGCTTTATGAGAATAGAGAATATGTTTGGCTTGAGTATTATTACATCCCTGCTACCTACCTAGCACTGTTCCTGCACAAAGAATGTCCAATAAATGTGTTAAGTTCATACCATTAATAAATTAGTTACAATTAAGTCAATCAGAATTTTTACTAATATCTACTATGTGTCTGGCATTTTCCAGACACTGCAGGAGAACCAAAGATGATTATATGTGGCCTTTCTCTCAAGAACTGTGTAATCTAATTTTCAAGACAAAACTAACGCATATGAGCCCTGAGTGATGTACAGAATTGCTAAATCATTATATTGTACACCAGAAACTAATATAACACTGCATTTAGTTATTCTTCAATTAAAAAAACTAATACACATAAAACAGCAAGAAAGAGAAGTGGCAAACATGAGTTGCTGCTAGGTGTAATTGGAGTTTAGACAAAAGAAGAATATGTAATGTGGACAGAAGATTCTGGAGAAGGTTTGGAATGGGGCTGAGTTTCACATCATGACTCACATTTGAAAGGAAATCATTGCAGGTGGGAAGAAATAACAAAGGAAAAACCAAATACAAAATTCAGGATGGGGGTGGGGAATGGGAGTGGGGAGAAGCAGGAAGAGAGAGAAAGCAAGGCTGGACAAAGTAGAGATAATGAGTGAAAAATACGTTTGGGGAGGTTTATGGGGTGCCTTCTCAGGATAGAGCTGGACAGACAAATGAGGAAGGGAAGTCTACACGGCTAGCAGCAAGGAGCCATCTATGAAGCAAAGGTCCTTTTTCTTCCAGATTCAGAGCACCTCCTGTGCAATTGGCCCCAACCTGGTCTGGTTTCCTAGAAATAAAAGTAGGTGCCGTTCCAGCTCCAGAACACTTTTGAAGCTGGTCATCACCATGAACACTCCCACTGATGAGGCAAATCACACATTAGAGAAAGAGGAGGATGTAAAAAGCAGAGTGTGCCCCATTTTCTCTGAAAGATTTTTAAATTATGTGCCATCCATCATCTGAAAGCTGCTCCATCACTTCCCCTTTGCCAAGACTTCAGTTAGACGCCAAATAACATGGATTTGCCCTTAATTCTTATCTTTGCCAAAGCAAAACATTTAAAAAGCTCTAAAGTTTTTGGGCAGAGCACAATAATTAACAGAATTTAATGTGAACAACAGAATTTAATGGGGAAGAAGCTAAGCCTTCAGTGAGCTGTGGGCCAGTCAGGGCTTGGGAAAATTATTGTAGAAAAAATTTAAATCAATAAATAAGAAAGTATATCTAGTTCTTCCCTGCTCTCCCCTCTTTCAGCTTTAAAAATGCAGTGTCCATAACCCCACCACCCTCTCCCTGGTGGGGTTATGGACATTAGGGAGGGTATGTGCTATGGTGAATGCTGTGAAATGTGTAAACCTGGTGATTCACAGACCTGTACCCCTGGGGATAAAAACATAAATTAAAAAAAAAAATCAGGAATAAAAAAAATAAAAATGCAGTGTCACCCTTACCCTGTTAGTTAAATACTGTTGCATGTACAAATGTTTAATCTCATCCCTTTTCATAACTTCCAGCTCTATATCAATTGGATCTGCTTTTTCAAATTCCAAAAACTTCACAGCATCTACACTGAATGATGATGCCTTTGATGATCTAGACAATGAATCTCTTGTTGTCAAATCACTGTCCTTTATAGAAGAGAGTCTGAGGAATCCTCCACCTGAGATAGCAGACTCTCCCTGTTCCAGCTGGGAGGACCTTTGATCCTGAATCTTGATCTGCTGTCGCTTAAAATTTAGGAGCGTTTCCTCATCATACTGAAATCTCTTTTCTGGAACTTCTTCCGGGAGTATCTGGGGGACTTGGGGAATAGGAATGTGCTTGGATACATGAAGAGTTGACTGGATGCTCTTCAGTTCTTGAACCAGGCACTGTATTTCCTCAATGACAGCCACTTTAAGGTCTCGAAGAGAGAGGATACATTTGTTCATGTTCTTTTTCTTTGAATGGGCCTGATGAAAAGAATAGAAGGAAACAAAATGACAACCCATTCACAAAGGATGGTTTGAAATATTTTTGTCCTTTGACTGATATGCCTAGCAAAAATCCAAGAAAAAAAATTTATCTGATCATTTCTATTCACTACTAAGTTACTCTTTTCTTTAGCCTTTAGGCTGTTTCCCATTGAGCTTCTCCAAAAGAGGAAGACAGTGTGGTTGTGACCTCTGGTATCCCTCAGCTGACTTATAGGGCTCAGTTCTGCTGTCCTCTTCTGACCAATGAGGGGAAGTCCTTCCTGAAGTTTTGTACTCAGCCAGAGCCTAGAGAGGGGGAAGGTCATTCTTTGGTGAGGAACATATATATGTAACTGCCTATCCCTGATGGAGACTCCAATTCCACTGGCTTAGACACATTCAGAGTTGCCCACAGAGGACCAAACTAAAGTTTAGCCTATTTTTGTTCTGCATTTTGCCCATATTATTCCTGTTACTTCTTGTACAGGGACTATCTTGATCTTGAATTTCTATATCATGCATACCAATAGATGACAGGATACTTTCTTGGTTCCTTTTCCATTTATCTAAGCCAAACTATGCTCCCTGCCTCAAGCCACAGGAGCCATAGTGGCCCATTGCTCCCTCATTAACAGCTGTTTCCAAAATGCTCTTTCCAGGGCCAATTGGAAAAAGCAACCCTAACCCTGCGTACAATTAGGCAATGAGGTGGTCCAAAGGCTATTAAGAGTTACTTTGCATAAATATACAGGTTTACAAAAAAGGATCAAAGGCACTTCTCCAAACTGACGGTAGTACTATAGTAGTAGGGGATTTTAACATCCCACTTACATCAGTGGATACATCACCCAGATAAAAAATTAACAAGGAGACAGTGGCTTTGAATGACACATTAGGACCAGATGGACCTAACAGATATACATAAAATATTCCATCCAAAAATGGAATACACGTTCTTTTCAAGTACACATGGAATATTCTCCAGGATGGATCACATGTTAGGTCACAAAACAAGTCTCAATAATTCAAAAAGATGGAAATCATATCATGCATCTCTTCTGACCACAATGATAGGAAAGTAAAAATCAATTGTAAGGAAAGAACACAAACACATGGAGGTTAAAAACATGCTACTCAACAATGAATGGGTTGAGTGAGAACCCAAAGAGGCAGGAAAAAGAAAATAAAGAACGAACAGTCCAAAATCTTTGGAACGCAGTAAAAGCAGTTCTAAGAAGGAATTTTATAGTATACAGGCCTACTCAAGAAATAAGAAAAAGCTCAAATAAACAACCTAGTTTTACACCTAAAAGAGCTAGAAAAAGAACCCAAAAAAGCCCAAAGCTAGTAGAATGAATGAAATAATTAAGATTAGAGCAGAAATAAATGAAATAGAAATTAAAAAAAACAATAACAAAAAAAAATAAAAGATCAATGGAATAAGGAGCTGTTTCTTAAAAAATAAAATTAATACACTTTTAGCTAGACTCATCAAGAAAAAAGGAGAGGACTCAATAAATATAATCAAAAATGAAGGAGGAGAAATGACAACTGACTCCACAGAAATACAAAAAGATTATAATATTATGGAAAATTATATGTCAACAAATTGGACAAACTGGAAGAAAGTAATAAAATTCCTAGAAGCATATAAACTTATAAAGCTGAATAAGGAATGGAAAATCTGAACAGATGAATTATTAGCAATGAGATTAAATCAGTAATCAAAAAATTTCCAAAAAAACAAAAGTCCAAGACCAGATGGACTCACAGGTGAATTTTACCAAACATTTAAAGAATTAAAACCTATTCTTTTCAAACTCTTCCAAAAAATATAATAGGAAGGAAAGCTTCCAGGTACATTCTACAAGGCCAGCATTACCCTGATACTGAAACCAGACAAAGCCACTACAGGCCAATTTGTCTGATGAACATAGATGCAAAAATCAATAAGATACTAGCAAAATAAAATCAACAATACATTGAAAAATTATTTGCCACAATCAGGTAGGATTTATTCCAGGGGTGCAAGTGTGGTTCAATATTCACAAATCAATCAATGTCATATATACCATTAACCAGAAAAAGAATGAAAGCTATATGATCATCCTAATAGATGCAGAAAAAACATTTGACAAAATTCAACATCTATTCATGAAAAAAAAAAGCTCCCAACAAAGTAGGTTTAGAGAGAACATGCCTCAACATAATAAAGGCCTTATATGAAAAGCCCACAGCTAATATCATTACTAAGTGGTGAAAAACTGACAGCTTTTCCTGAGATTGGTAACAAGACAAAGATGTCCACTTTCATCACTTTCACTCAACATAGTACTAGAAGTCCAAGCCATAGCAATCAGAGAAGAAAAAGAAATAAAAGGCATCCATATTAACTTCCATCCAAGGAAGAAGTAAAACTGTCACTATTTGTAGATGACAGGATATTATATATAGGAAAAATCATAAGGAGACCATCAAAAATCTACTAGAACTGGTAAAGTAATTCTGCATAGTTGCATGAGACAAAATTAATAAAGAGGAATTTGTTGCATTTCTATACACTAATAACAAAGTAGCAATAGAGAAATTAAGAAATCAATTTATAATCACACCAACAAGAATAAAATACCCAGGAATAAACTTAACCAAGGAAGTGAAAGATGTGTACTCTGAAACCTATAAAACATTGATGGAACAAATTGTGGAAGACACAAATAAATGGAAAGATACTCCTCCATGCTCATGAATTGGAAGGATTAATATTTTTAAAAATATTAAAATATATTTTAATATATTAGAGCAATATACAAATCTAATGCAATCCCTATCAAAATACCAACAGCATTTTTCACAGAACTACAACAAATTGTATGGAACCACAAAAGATCCCAAGTAGCCAAAGCAATCTTAAGAAAAAAGAACAAAACTGGAGGTATCAAAATCCCAGATTTCATGATATACCACAAAGCTGTAGTAGTCAAAACAGTATGGTACTGGTACAAAAACAGACACGTAGATCAATGGACAGAATTGAAAACCCAGAAATAAACCCAGGCTTATATGGTCAATTAATCTACAACAAAAAAAGGCAGGAGTATATAATGGGGGAAATACAGTCTCTTCAACAAATGGTGCTGGAAAAATTGGACAGCTACATGCTAAGGAATGAAAATAGACCACTTTCTTATACCATACACAAAAATGAACTTGAAATTGATTAGAGACTTAATGTGAGACCTAAAACCATAAAATTCCTAAAATAAAGCATAGGCAATAATTTCTTTGACATCAGCCATAGAAAGATCTTTGTAGATAGGTCTCCTAAGAGAAGGGAAACAAAATCAACACTAAACTGTTGGGAGCACACCAAAATAAAAAGATTTTGTAGAACAAAGGAAACAGACAACAAAATCAAGAGGCAATCCAGTGAATGGGAGAAGATATTTGTAAATTATATACCCAATATGGATTTAACATCCAAAATATATGAGGAACTTATGCAACTCAACACCAAACAACAAACAAACAAACAAAAACACAATCCAATTAAAAAAATGTGCAGAGGGCCTGAATAAACATTTCCAAAGAAGACATACAAATGGTCAACAGACACATGAAAAGGTGCTCAATATCACTAATCATCAGGGAAATGCAAATCAAAACTACAATGAGATATCACCTTACATCTGTCAAATGGCTAGTATCAAAAAGACAGATAACAAGCATTGGCAAGGATGTGGAGAAAAAGAAATCCTCATGCACCACTGGTGGGAATGTAAATTGGAACAACCACTGTGGAAAATGGCATGGAGGCTTCATAAAAAATTAAAAACAGGGGCACCTGGGTGGCTCAGTGGGTTAAAGCCTCTGCCTTCGGCTCAGGTCATGATCCCGGGGTCCTGGGATGGAGCCCCATATCGGGCTCTCTGCTCGGCAGGGAGCCTGCCTCCCCCTCTCTCTGTGCCTGCCTGTCTGCCTACTTGTGATCTCTATCTGTCAAATAAATAAATAAAATCTTTAAAAAAAATTTAAAAACAGAACTACCACATGATCCAACAATACTACTTATGGGTATTTATCTGAAGAAAACAAAAACACTAATTTGAGAAGATATATACACCCCCATATTTACTACAGCATTATTTACAATAGCAAAGATATGGAAGCAACCCTAATGTCCATCCATAGATAAAGAAGAGGTGGTATATACATACAATGAAATATTCATCTATAAAAAGGATAAGATCTGAGAGAGGAGCAAGATAATGGAGGAGTAGGAGAACTAATATCATTGGGTCCCAGGAATTCATCTACATAGAAAAAGAGAGATAAACAAACAACTGGACCATGAGGGGAGAATTCAAGAGATAAATGATACCATAAGATAAAACAATATTAGAATAATTGGGATCCCAGAAGAAGAAAGAGAGAGAAGGGCAGAAAGTGTATTGGAGCAAATTATAGCAGAGAATTTCCCTAATTTGGGGAAGGGAACAAATATCAAAATCCAGGAGGCACAGAGATACCCCGTCAAAATCAATAAAAATAGGTCAACAACCTATTACCTAATAGTAAAACTTACAAGTCTCAGTGACAAAGAGAAAATTCTGAAAGTGGCTTGAGACAAGAGGTCTGTAACATACAACAGTAGATATATTAGATTGGCAGCAGACCTAACCACAGAGACCTGGCAGGCCAGAAAGGACTGGCATGATATATTCAGAGCACTAAATGAGAAAAATATGCAGCCAGGAATACTATATCCAGCTAGGCTGATATTGAAAATAGGAGGAGAGATAAAAAGATAAGAAGCAGGAAAAAAAAGATAAAGATAAAAAGATTCCAGAACAAACAAAAATAAAAGAATTTGTAAACACCAAACCAGCTCTACAGGAAATTTTGAAAAGGGTCCTCTAAGCAAATAGAGAGCCTAAAAGTAACAGACCAGAAAGGAACAGAGACAATATACAGTCACAGTCACCTTACAGATAATACAATGGCACTAAATTCATATCTTTCAGTAGTTACTCTGGATGTAAATGAACTAAATGCCCCAATTAAAAGACACAGTGTATCAGAATGGAAATTTTTTTAAAAGGCACATTGATAAGCTGTCTGCAAGAAACTCATTTTAGACCCCAAAACACCTCCAGATTTAAAGTGAGGGGATGGAAAACAATTTACCATGCAAATGGACATCAAAAGAAAGCTGGGGTGGCAATCCTTATGTCAGACAAATTAGATTATAAGCCAAAGACTATAATAAGAGATGAGGAAGGACACTCTGACATACTTAAAGGGTTTGTCCAACAAGAGGATCTAACAATTTTAAACATCTCTGCCCCTAATGTAGGAGCAGCCAATTATATAAACCAATTAATAACAAAATCAAAGAAACACATTGACAATAATACAATAGTAGGGAACTTTAACACCCTCCACCATCACTGAAATGGACAGATCATCCAAGCAAAAGATCAACAAGGAAATGAAGGCTTTAAATGACACACTGGACCAGAAGGACATCATAGATATATTCACAACATTCCATCCAAAAACAACAGAATACACATTCTTCTTTGGTGTACATGGAACATTCTCCAGAATAGATCATGTCCTGGGTCACAAATCAGGTCTCAACTGGTACCAAAAGATTGGGATTATTACCTGCATATTTTCAGACCACAATGTTCTGAAGCTAGAACTCAATCACAAGAGGAAAGTTGGAAAGAACTCAAATACATGGAGGTTAAAGAGCATCCTACTACAGAATGAATGGGTCAACCAGGAAATTAAAGAAGAATTTTAAAAAATCATGGAAGCAAATGAAAATGAAAACACAACTGTTCTTTGGGACACAACAAAGGCAGTCCTGAGAGGAAAGCATATAGGAACACAAGCCTACCTCAAGAAACAAGAAAGGTCTCAAATACACAACCTAATGCTACACCTAAAGGAGCTGGGGAAAGAACAGCAAAGAAAGCCTAAACCCAGCAGCAGAAGAGAAATAATAAAGTTCAGAGCAGAAATCAAGAAATAGAAACCCAAAAAATAGTAGAACAGATCAGTGAAAGTAGGAGTTGGTTCTTTGAAAGAATTAATAAGATTGATAAACCCCTGCCCAGACTTATCAAAATAAAAGAGAAAGGACCCAAATTAATAAAATCATGAATGAAAGAGGAGAGATCACAACAAACACCAAAGAAATACAAGCAATTATAAAGAACATATTATGAGCAGCTATACACCAGCAAATTTAACAATCTGGAAGAAATGTATGCATTTCTAGAGACACATAAACTACCAAAACTGAACTGGGAAGAAATAGAAAACCTGAACAGACACATAACCAGTAAGGAAATTGAAGCAGTAAATAAAAATCTCCCCAAAAAACAAGAGCCCAGGGCCAGACAGCTTCCTAGGGGAATTCTACCAAACATTTAAAGAAGAATTAGTACCTGTTCTCCTGAAACTGTTCCAAAAAATAAAAATGGGAGGAAAACTTCCAAACTCATTTCATGAGGCCAGCATTACCTTGATCCCCAAACCAGACAAAGACCCCATCAAAAAGAATTACAGACATATCCTTGATGAAAACAGTTGCAAAAATCCCCAACAAAATACTAGCTAATAGGATCCAACAGTACATTAAAAGGATTATTCACCACAACCAAGTGGGATTTATTCTTGGGCTGCAAGGTTGGTTCAACATCTGCAAATCAATCAATGTGATACAATACACTAATAAAAGAAAGAACAAGAACCATATGATACTCTCAATAGATGCTGAAAAAGCATTTGACAAAGTACTGCATCTTTATTGATCAAAACTCTTCACAGTGTATGAGTAGGGGGTACATACCTCAATATCATCCAAGCCATCTATGAAAAACCCACAGTGACTATCATCCTCAGTGGGGAAAAACTAAGAGCTTTTCCCCTAAGGTCAGGACAATGGCAGGGCTGTCCACTATCTCCACTGCTATTCAACATAGTACTAGAAGTCCTAGCCTCAGCAATCAGACAACAAAAAGAAATAAAAGGCATCTGAATCAGCAAGGAAGAAATCAAACTCTCACTCTTTGCAGATGATATGATATGTTATGTGGAAAACCCAGAAGACTCCACTCCAAAAATGCTAGAACTCATACAGGAATTCAGTAAAGTGTCAGGATATAAAATCAATGCACAGAAATCAGTTGCTTTTCTACACACCAAGAGCAAGACAGAAGAAAGAGAAATTAAGGAGTCGATCCCATTTACAATTGCACCCAGAACCATAGGATACCTAGGAATAAACCTAACCAAAGAGGCAAAGAATCTGTACTCAGAAAACTACAATCAAAATCAAAACCACAATGAGATACCACCTCATAGCAGTCAGAATGGCTAAAATTAACTAGTCAGGAAATGACAGGTTTTGGCAAGGATACAGAGAAAGGGGAACACTCCTGCACTGGTGGTGGGAATGCAAGCTGGTGCAGCCACTCTGGAAAACAGCATGGAGGTTTCTCAAAAAGTTGAAAATAGAGCTACGCTACGACCCAATTGCACTATTTGGTGTTTACCCTAAAGATCCAAATGTAGTGGGCACATGCACCCGAATGTTTATAGCAGTAATGTCCACAATAGCCAAACTGTGGAAAGAACCTAGATGTCCATCAACAGATGAATGGATAAAGAAGAGATGGTATACATATACAGTGGAATATTATGCAGCCATCAAAAAGAACAACATCTTGCCATTTGCAATGATGTAGATGGAACTAGAGGGTGTTATGCTAATTGAAATAAGTCAATCAGAGAAAGACAATTATCATATGATCTCCCTGATATGAGGAATTTGAGAGGCAGGGTGGGGGGTTGTGGGGGGTAGGGAGTGGAAGAATGAAACAAGATGGGACCGGGGACAGAGACAACCATAAGAGACTCTTAATCTCAGGAAACAAACTGAGGGTTTCTGGGAGGTGGGGAGGGAGGGATAGGGTGGCTCGGTTATGGACATTGTGAAGGGTATGTGCTATGGTGAGTGCTGTGAATTGTGTAAGACTGATAATTCACACACCTGTACCCCTGAAGCAAGTAATATATTATATGTTAATTTTTTAAAAAGCTAAGATCTGACATTTGTGACAACATGGATGGTCCTAGAGTATATTATGCTGAGTGAAATAACTCAGAGAAAGACAAAAACCATATGATTTCACTCCTGTGGAATTTAAGAAACAAAACAAAGAGAAACAATTAAAAAACCAGACTCTTAAATACAGAGAACTGCTGGTTGCCAGAGGTAGGGTTGGAGAAAGGGTGAAATAGATTGGGATTGAGAAGTACAGAACTCTAGTTAGAAAACAAATAAGTCACAGAGATGAAAAGTACAGCATTGGGAATATAGTCAATAAGAGTATAGTAAGGTTGTTTAGTAATAGATGATAACAACACTCACCTGTGTAGAGCACAGAGTAATGTATAGATTTGTTGAGTCATTATACTATATACCTGAAACTAATATAACACTGAATATTATACTTCAAAAAAATGCACTTCTCCAGGCAGTCTTACAAAACTTACCTGTATGATTACTACCTACGAAGCAAGAACACTGTAACAAAATAGAGATGTTTTACACATTTAAGAATAAACCTTTAAAGCATTAAAATGTAAACTGAAAACATAATCACGTCAAAAAACTGGCAGAAGACATGAACAGATACTTCTCCAATGAAGACATACAAATGGCTAACAGACACATGAAAAAATGTTCATCATCACTAGCCATCAGGGAGATTCAAATCAAAACCACATTGAGATACCACCTTACACCAGTTAGAATGGCCAAAATTAACAAGACAGTAAACAATCAGTGTTGGAGAGGATGTGGAGAAAGGGGAACCCTTTTACACTGTTGGTGGGAATGCAAGTTGGTGCAGTCACTTTGGAAAATAGGGTGGAGATTCCTTAAGAAATTAAAAATAGAGCTTCCCTATGACCCTGCAATTGCACTACTGGGTATCTGCCCCAAAGATGCTACAGCTGTAGTGAAAAGAAGGGCCATCTATACCCCAATGTTCATAGCAGCAATGGCCACAGTCACCAAACTGGAAAGAACCAAAATGCCCTTCAACAAACAAATGGATAAGGAAGATGTGGTCCATATACACTGTGGAGTATTATGCCTCCATCAGAAAGGATGAATACCCAACTTTTGTATCAACATGGACGGGACTGGAAGAGATTATGCTGAGTGAAATAAGTCAAGCAGAGAGAATAAATTATCATATGGTTTTGCTTATTTGTGGAGCATAAGGAATAACACGCAGGACATGGTGAGATGGAGAGGAGAAGTGATTTGGGGGAAATTGGAGGGGGAGATGAACCCTGAGAGACTGTGGACTCTGAGAAACAAACTGAGGGTTTTGGAGGGGGTGGGGGGGTTGAGTGAGCCTGGTGGTGGGTATTATGGAGGGCACGTATTGCATGGAGCACTGGGTGTGGTGCATAAACACCACATGAATTCTAGAACACTGGGAAGAAATTTTAAAAATAAATAAAAATTTTTTTAAAATATGTAAACTCAAAATCTAGCACCTGTGTGAATGGAGAAACTCTTTGAAGCACGTAGAGGACTAAGAATTAAGCTTAAAAACAAATCTAAGGCAACCTGATGACTCTAAGGCTCACCCTTTGAAGAACCCTCTTGACACACCAACACTTTCTTTTTAGTTTTCCAAATACCACACATACCTAAACACTGGCCATAAGGAAGGGGAATATATAATATGCTATTTCCAAGAAAAACTTGATACTTTAGTGTTTTTTTTTTAATTTAGCCATGACATAATGACCATTTATTGATTGTGACCTTCACATTAACATTATGAGGTAGACTAAATAGGTCTTGTTGTTAACTGGTATTAATACCCCTTTTACAGATAATGTAACCAAGGTTTAGGGAGACTTACATGACCAGCAAAGTTTACGTGGCTATTAAGTGGCAGAGATGGGAACAGAATTCTGATCTGACTTGTAGAATAGTGAGCCCTACATTATTTTATGCTGCTATTTTAATAAGATGGATTTCAGTGTAATATATATAGTTCAAGACATCATACCTTCCATCATCTCTACCTAGGATTATGAAATTTTTCTAGCTGTTCATCTAAGGTAATTCTTGTTTCACTTATCATATTCCATCCATCATCATAGAGAAATTTTTTTTTACTACAATTTGCCAGTCATCCAAAATTTCAGAATGCAGATAAAATGTTTAAAAAAGGAATATGTTAATTGGTTATTATTGAGACACCTACAAACTTTGTAAGTCCTAAAAAAAGAAAAAGGCTAAACAATAGTCAGCCTTTTTCCTAAGTCTTTGGCAATCCACAGCAACCAAAATCTATATCCAACAAAGACATGTTTGAATATCAGAAATTCAAAGTCTCCAAAATATAGTACTTTCACCGTCAAACATATTGAGCCAAGTAATTAATTTGAAGGCTGTTTCTGCCATATTAGCTAATAACCACAGACAAATTTCTTGTCCTCTATGGGCCTCAGTTTCCTCATTTGTAAAAAGGAGGCATTCTAAATAATTATGAAGATCTTTTCCATTTTAATTTTTTATGCCTATATATCCTTACAGACCATCTAGTGAAATGGGTAATTTCAGAAGAATTCCACTAAAAACTCAGGGTGCCTCTCATGGTCATGAAAGCTGAGGGTAAGTACCAGGGTGTCTAGGTGTCCCAGTTCCTCTTCCTTCTTGGCAGCATTTATTCTCATGTGCTCAGGTATCTTATAGTCTGCGGCTGTCTTCAGATTGAAGTCTCCCATATACAACTGAGCCTCCTTGATGGCTTGAACATCTCTGGGATCTTCAAAGTCATCCTGAGGCTTACTTTTGTACCTATCAGAAAAATAGGCAATCCAGCCACAAATATAACAATAAACTTTAGTTTGTCTACTATATATATTATAATCAAATTCAGTCATAAAGCAAAAGTGTAATTCTAAATCTGTGGTACTACTTTTTTAAAAATATATTTTATTTACTTATTTGACAGAGAAAGAGAGATAACAAGTTGGCAGAAAGGCAGACAGAGGGAGGTGGGAAGCAGGCTCCCCACCGAGCAGAGAGCCCACTGCAGGGGCTCAATCCTGGGACCCTGAGATCAGGATCTGAGCCAAAGGCAGAGGCTCAACCCACTGAGCCACCCAGGCACCCCTCTGTGGTACTACTTTTATCTGTAGAGCCCAGCCATCTTTTTTTAAGTTAATGACTACAGACCTTCCTCAACTTACAATGGGATTATGTACCAATAAACCTATAGTTGAAAATAGTATAAATCACAAGCATTCAAAA
This sequence comes from Taxidea taxus jeffersonii, assembly GCA_003697995.1. Taxonomy (NCBI): domain Eukaryota; kingdom Metazoa; phylum Chordata; class Mammalia; order Carnivora; family Mustelidae; genus Taxidea; species Taxidea taxus. The sequence goes on from RCUC01130921.1 coordinate 42,909, forward strand.
CACCTAATTTACCTAACATTATAGTTTAGCCTAAAACATACTCAGAACACTTATGTTAAGCTATAGTTGGGAAAAATTAAAACAAAGTCCATTTCACAAAAAAGGGTGAAAGACAAATATCATATGATTTCACTCCTGTGGAATTAAAGAAACAAAAAAAAGAAAAACAAATAAAAAACCAGACTCTTAAATACAGAGAATTGCTGGTTGCCAAAGGTATGGTGGGGGGATGGGTAAAGTAGATTGACTACTGTACTGAAAGTAAAACAAAAACAAAAACAGAATGGTTATAAGTGTATTGATAATTTATCCCCAACACTGCATAGCTGTCTTGGAGCTGTGCTTCACTGCTTCTGCCCAGTATCATGAGTAGGTATCATACTGCATATATCACTAGCCTGGGAAAAGATCAAAATTCAAAGTACAATTTTTACTGAATGCATATCACTTTCACACTATTGTCAAACCATCTTAAGTTGGGAACCATCTGTATTTTTATAGCACCCCATGCAAAGTCAAAATGAAATAAATAAAAACCAATAACCAGATGGTGTGAAATAATCTGAATCATTTTTAGGCTTCCATTCACTTCCAAGTGATTTATATCAAGATGGTTACTTATTCCTTCAACAGACATTAAGCCATAGGGACGGAGTGGATGTATTTTAATCAGTAAAAACTTAATTTACCTTTTTTAAAATAACATGATTGTCATAAAAATTTCCAAAAAAAAGGCATCTAGCTAAGAATGATATAATGAGCATATGTATTTGCCTCCCACTCTCTCCCCAAATGCCATGGAAATGATGGTGTGGAGGTATTAAAGGGAATAATTCAGGAAGGCTGAGAACAAGATAGAAAGCTATGAGCAAACCAGTGATAGCAATTTTAAAGGATAAATGAGAGAGAAAATTGTGGCCCAGAATATCCCTAGGGGAAGGCTATAAAAAAGATTGGATATGATCTTATCAGTAGAGGTCCTAGTGAGACTCCAAGCACAGATATCAAAAGACCTAACCTACCTAATTCTTTAAAGTGAAGCCTGTCAATCAACATGAACATGTACACATAGCTTGCAGTCAGCCCTTTAGGAAAACAAACAATACAATAGCAGAAGAAACGTATGTTATCTAATGCATTAATTGGTAATTGTTCCTTTGTGTAAAATAGCTCTAAAAGGATGGATTAATAATTTTAAAAGGAAAGGAAGTGAAGGAAAGAAAGAGAGGAAGGAAAGAAAGAAAGAGGAACAGGAGAAGGGAGGAAAGGAAGGAAAGGAGGAAGAATGAATGGAAGGAAAAAAGGGAGGGAGGGAAGACAGAGAGAAAGAAAGGAAAGAAGGAATGAAAAGAAAGAGCAAGCAGATACTTCGGCTCTGGCCATATGAGGGAAACAAGGCCCATAATTATCCTCATGTTATAAATAACTAGAAAACTGAGAAAAAATATGAAACAACTACATTCAGACATTGAATAACAGGCAGCACAGAACTATAATGCATGTGAGAACTGAAACAAAATAACTAATCCTTACTATCTCTATTTCTACATGGAGGAAAGTACCAGACTGTGGAATAGTGTTGAGATCCAAAATATTAGTCCAGTAATCTCCATGATTAAGGTTACAAAGGTGAGAGTTCAGAGAAGCCAGATTGGTTAGAATTTTGTGAACAAAAATATCAGAACTACATATAAAACAATGCCTTCAGAAATTCATATAAGGCTCTCTTGAGTTTTGGGCCAAGTATTAACCTGTACATGTGTAATGTGAAACATCATGAAGATAAGTAAAGAACATCTCGAGAAAATACAATTAGTGGGAAGCTGTAAACAAGGAATTCTTATAGTTTACACATGGCTGGAAATCACTCATGAGTTCATCTGCTGGAGAGACCTTGCTAAAGGTAGGGAACAATCAGTAGAGACCCTTAAAGAGGCATGCTTTCAAAGTAGGTAAAACGAAAGATCTGGACATCATCAATCATTCAGTCCTCACCAACACTTATAGAAAACTACACTAAAGAACGCAAGAAAATATGTTCTTTTTCAAGGACACAATGAATTTTCATGAAGATAGACTATGTGCAGGCCCATACAACTCCCAATAAGTTTACAAGAATCTAAACCATGCAAACTATTGGGAAATTAAATAGCATACTTAAACTATGGGGCACCTAGGTGATTCAGTTGGTTAAGCTTCAGGCTTGATTTTGGCTCAGGTCATGATCTCAGGGTTATGTTATCAAGCCCTGCATCCAGCTCCACACTCAGCACTGAGTCTGCTTGAGATTCTCTCTTTCCCTCTCTCTAAAATAAATAAAATCTTTAAAAAAATAAATCATAATCAACAAGAAATCACAAAAGTTATTAGAAAATATTTTGGACAGGGGCTCCTGGGTGGCACAGTTGATTAAGCATCTGCCTTAGGCTCAGGTCATAATCCCAGAGTCCTGCATCGAGCCCCGCATCAGTCTCTCTGCTCAGCAGGAAACCTGCTCTCCGTCTCCCTCTGGCTTGTGCACTCAACTATTCTTCTCTCACTCTCTCTTTCTCTCTCTTAAATAGTTAAATAAAATTTTTAAAAAATATTTTGGACAAAATGATGCTGAAAACATATCAGAACTTGTTAAGTGAAGCTAAGTGTTTCATTTATACTTTAAATTTATACTTCAATTTATACTTTAAATGCTTATAATTAAAACAGGAAGTATAAAATCAAAGCTTAAAGCTTAAACTTAAAACTTAGGCAACAAGAAAATTAACTAAACTCAAACTAATTATAATAAAGGAAATGATATAGAACAGAAAAATCAATGACATAGAAAGCCGACAAGCAATATTTCTAAAAATCTATGACCAGAAGTTAGTTCCTTGAAAAGATCAATGAAATTGATAGGACTTTTGCTGGAATGATCAAGAAAAAGAAAGAAGATACAAATTAAGGGCATCAAAAATAAAACAGGGGACAATGCAACATATACCTATACATATACATATCTATAGATTCCTTTGGATAGTACAGACATTTCTTTTTTTTTTTTTTTTTAAGATTTTATTTATTTATTTGACACAGAGAGATCACAAGTAGGCAGAGAGGAAGGCAGAGAGAAGGGGGAAGCAGGCTCCCTGTTGAGCAGAGAGCCCGATGCGGGGCTCAATCCCAGGACCTTGAGATCATGACCTGAGCCGAAGGCAGAGGCTTAACCCACTGAGCCACTCAGGTGCCCCTGGATAGTACAGACATTTTAACAACACTGTCTTCTATGCATGAACTTTCTATTTATGTCTTTAATTTCCATCATCAATGTCTTATTGTTTTCACTGTACAGATACTTCACATCCTCATTTAAATTTATCCTAAGTATTTTTTTCTTTTTGGTGCAATTACAAAGGGATTATTTTCCTAATTTCTCTGATAGTTCATTGTTAATATATGAAAACAACTGGTTTTTGTACATTTATTGTATCTTGCCACTTTACTGAATTCATTTATTACTTCTAATGTTATTTTGTCAGAGTCTTTAGGATTTTCTCCATATAATATGTCATCTGAAAATAGACAGATGTACTTCCTTCCCAATTTGGACTCTTTTTTCTTGCCTAACTGCTCTAGCTAGGACTTCTAATACTATGTTGAAAAGTAACAAGAGTGAATATCCTTATTCCTGATTTCAGAGGGAAATTTTCAGCCTTTCATCATTGAGAATGATGTTAGCTGTCAGCTTATAATATGTGACCTTTATTATGTTGAGGTATGTTCCTACTATATCCACTTTGGTGAGAATTTTTATCATGAGTAGATTTTGAATTCTGTCAAATGCTTTTCCTCTTGAGTGATCATGTCATTTTTGATAGCTTGCATAATCACAAAGGCCTGAAAGACAACGGAAATTCACACCTATTTATAAAGCAACTTTTTTCCAAAGAATAACTGAGGGCTGACTTAACAGCTTCAAAAGATGGACCACACAGAGAACAGCAAGAGAGATGAACACACAGTAACAAAAGGAACCACCACTCCTGCTGCTGTGGACTTCACTGAGAAGTATAGGACTGAGGGGTCATGAGCACATTAGTTTAAAGCTGCAGTTTAAAAGGGCATTTGGAGAGAGGAGTTAAAGTGGAGGAGTAGTAGGAGCACTCTGGGATTGCCTCATCCTCTGAACACAGCTAGATTAACATCAAATCATTTGGAACACCTAGGAAATGAATCTGAGGATTGGGAGAATGCTCTGCATGGTTAGAGGGAGAGAACATGGCAAGTATGAGGCACATAGACTTGAACTGGGGAGAGAAAAGCCATGGTACCGCAGTGGGGAGGGAGCCCTTTCTGCAGAGAGAATAGAGAGAGAAAGAGAAGGAGAGAGAGAGTACCACGTTAGGCTAGCATAGAAAAACACCTCTCCAAAACCAGTGAGTGGGGAGTTGAAAGGAACTAAGTATTGCAAATTTCTGCAAGCAGTGTGTGGAGCTCGAATTCTGAGGTCTTGAAAGTGACTGACTTTCCCTGGAGTCGAGCCATAGTGGGTGCTTCTGAAAAAAAGGACACCTCACGCCTGGGAGTGGAAAGCATGGTGTAGGGATCCTCTGGGTCACACTGGGAGAAAACAGTCCCCTTCCAGGTGTATATTTGGAACAGGGTACATTGCCTCTCCAAGGACAAAAGCCCCTGCAGGTGCCATCAAGCAGCCTGTCATCTGCAAAGGAAAGAGATGCACACAAAGGACGTATAACCTGACTGCAGCTTTTCACTGTGCTGCTCCATAGATTCTGGGCACCTGTGCAGGTGTATGACTGTTTTTCTGGGATGAAACAGCACCAGACACAGCAAGGCTCTCTGCTGGAAGAGGGGAGCAGGTCTATACAATGCCAGATCATTTAAGATTTGGAGTTTTGAATTCCAGCTGCACTCCAGAGATAAAAGGCAGGAGAGCTGTGGTGCCAGGCACACCAACAGTCCTAGGCACCGATGGGGCGAGGGCAGGGATCTGACAAAAGCCTGGGACACAAGAAGGGAGATTGTTTACTCTTTTGGGAGGACTTCTTAAACAACAGCAGGTACAAGATCCCCTATCCTAGGAGGAAAGAGTATCATTTTCTCCCTCACCACCAACACAGTCAGACTTCAGTGAGAAACACAGCACCTCCAGTGGAGGTGGTAGCCAACAACGCACAACCCACCCACTATGTCCTGAAAGTGCATGGTTACTAGGCAGGTCTGACTGTGAGGGAGAACAGCCGGTGCTCCCCCAGAAGACCAACACTGGTACCCCACATGCACCAAGTCTACTTATGAGAGAGTGGTCCAAAGTGTCAGCTTCAGTTCTGGTGGAAATAGAACCAGCCTTTTTTATTTTTATTTTTCTCTTTGGAATCAGGCTTATAGTTTTTTATTTATTTCTTGTGTTTTTTTGTTTGTTCATTTTTGTTTGTTTTTATTACCTTTTCTCTTTTTTTGGATCAGGTATTTCTCCCCCACCTTTTCTTTTTCTTTGGAATCAGGCTTAGAGCTTTCTTCACATTTGTCTGTTTGGTGTTTTATTTTGTTGTTGTTGTTGTTATTGCTGTTCCTTTTCTTTTTTTCTTTTTCAGATCAGGGCTTTGTTTTTTATTTTTCATAACCAGGCTTATTTTAAGAAACAAATCAAAGCACACCTAGTTAAAGATCCAAATACTCCACACTGTAAGCAAGGAGGAACTCTGCATAGGACTGGCCTGTGGGAAAGAGCAGCCAAAACATAAGAGCAGAGTACACACGGCATATACCAGAAACACTTACTGAAGTGTCAGGCCCTGGACAGTTTATGACCCCTTCTTACTATAGCATTACTCTCAGGAACACAAAAAATGACAAGACAGAGGAATTCTCCCCAAAAGAAAGATGAATAAGAAATCACAGCCAGGGATTTTCTCAAAACAGATATAAGCAATATATCTGAACAAGAACTTAGAGCAACAGTCATAAGAATGCAGCTGGGCTTGAAAGAAGCATAGATTACACTGGATATAATCACAGTGAGGATGGAAGAAGCAGAGGAATGGATATGTGATATAGTAGACAAAATTATGGAAAATAATGAAGCTGAAAATAAGATGGGGGAAAAACTATTAGATCATGAAGGTAGATTTAGGGAACTCTGTGATTCCAGAAAGTGTAATAATATCTGTAGCATAGGAATTCCAGAAGAAGAAGAGTAGGAAAGAGGGGCAGAAGGTTTATTTGAATAAATTATAGCTGAGAACTTCCCTAATCTGGGGGAAAGATACAGACATTCAAATCTAAGAGACATAAAGAACTCCCCTCAAAACCAACAAAAACAGATTAACACCTAGACATATCATAGTGAAATTTGCAAAATGCAAAGATAAAGAGAATTCTGAAAGCAGCTAGGGACAAAAGATCCTCAATCTACAATAGTAAACACATAAAGTTAGCAGCAGACCTGTTTACAGAAACCTGGAAGGCCAGAAAGGACTGGCATAATATATTCAACATGCTAAATGGGAAAAATATGCAGTCAAGAATACTTTATCCAGGGGCACCTGGGTGGCTCAATGGGTTAAAGCCTCTGACTTCGGCTCAGGTCATGATCCCAGGGTCCTGGGATCAAGCCCCACATTGGGCTCTCTGCTCCACAGGAGCCTGCTTCCTCCTCTCTCTCTCTGCCTACCTCTCTGCCTACTTGTGATCTCTGTCTGTCAAATAAATAGATAAAATCTTTAAAAAAAGAGAATACTTTATCCAGTAAAGCTGTCATTCAGAATAGGAGAGATAACGAGTTTCCAAGACAAGCAAAAACTAAAGGAGTTCATGAACACTAAATCAGCTCTGCAAGAAATGTTAAAACAGTCCCCTTGAATGGGAAAGAGACCAAAAACAACAAAGACTAGAAAGAAACAGAGGCAGTCTATAGGAATAGTAACTTCACAGGTAATATAATGGCAATACATTTATATCTATCAATAATTACTCTGAATGTAAATGGACTAAATGCTCCAATCAAAACATATGGAATCAGAATGGATTTAAAAAAAAAAAAAGACCCATTGATATGCTGCTTACAAGAGACAAATTTTAGACCTAAGACACCTCCAGATTGAAAGTGAGAGGGTAGAGAATAATTTATCATGCTAGTAGACATGCTGTAGTAGCCATATTTATATCAGACAAACTAGATTTTAAACCAGTCTATAACAAGAGATGAGCAAGGACACCATATCTTAATAAACAAGAACATCTAATAATTTTAAATGTTTATGTCCCCAACTTGGGAGCAGCCAAAGAAACTCATTAATAATAACCCAATAATAATAGGGGGCTTTAACACCCCACTTACAACAATGGACAAACCATCTAAACAGAAGATCAACAAGGAAACGATGGCTTTGAATGACACACTGGACCAGATGGACTTAACAGATATATTCAGAACATTTCATCCTAAAACAGCAGAATATACATTCTTTTCAAGTGCACATAGAACATTCTCCAGAAGAGATCACATAGTGGGCCACAAATCAGGCTTTAACTGGTACAAAACGAATGAGATCATACCATGCATATTTTCAGACTATAACGCTTTGAAACATGAAGTCAACCACAGGAAAAAATTGGAAAAACCACAAATGCATGAAAGTTAAACAACATCCTACTAAAGAAAGAATGGGTTAAATAGGAAATTAAAGAAGAAATGTTTAAAAACACATGGAAGCAAATGAAAATGAAAACACAACAATCCAAAACCTTCAGGATGCAGCAAAGGCAATCATGAGAGGAAAGTATTAACAATACAGGCCTTCCTCAAGAAGAAAAGTCTCAGACACAAAACCTAACCTTATACCTAAAGGAGCTACCCTACAACCCAGCAATTTCACTACTGTGTATTTACCCCAAAGATACAAATGCAGTGACCTGAAGGGGCACCTCCACCCCAGTGTTTATAGCAACAATGTCCACAATAGCCCAATGGAAAGAACCCAGATGTCCATCAGACGAATGGATAAAGAAGATGTGTGTGTGCGCACGCGCATGTGTATGTATGATGAAATACTACACAGCCATCAAAAATGAAATCTTGCCATTTGCAACAATGTGGATGGAACTAGAGGCTATTATGTTAAGCAAAATAAGTCAATTAGAGAAAGACAATTATCCTATGATCTCACTGATATGTGGAATTTAAGAAACAAGGCAGAGGGGACACCTGGGTGGCTTAGTTCGTTAAGCCGCTGACTTCAGCTCAGGTCCTGATCCCAGGGTCCTTGGATCGAGTCCCATATCGGGCTCCTTGCTCAGCAGGGAACCTGCTTCTCTCTCTTCCTCTGCCTGCCACTCTGCCTGCTTGTGTTCTCTCTCTCTCTCTCTCTCTCTCTCTGATAAATAAATAAATAAATAAATAAATAAATAAATAAAATCTTTAAAAAAAAAAAAAAAGAAAAGAAACAAGGCAGAGGATCATAGGGGAAGAGAGGAAAAATGAAACAAGATGAACCCAGAGAGGGAAGCAACCATAAGGGACTCTTAATCTCCGAAAACAACTGAGGGTTGCTGGGGGGTTGTGGAAGAACAGGATAACTGAGTGATGGACATTGGGGAGGGTATGTGTTATAATGAGCACTGGATATTACTTAAGACTGAATCACAGACCTATACCTCTGAAACAAATAATACATTATATGTTAATTGATTGAATTTAAATTTTTTAAAATCCAAAAAAATAAAATTTAACTTAATTTTTTTTAAAAAGACCCCCAAAGAGCCAAAGTAATCTTGAAAACAGAAAAGCAAAACTGGAGGCATCACAATTCCAGACTTTAAGTTATATTACAAAGCTTTAGTGATCAAGACAGTATAGTACTGGCACAAAAACAGACACCTAGATCAAAAGAACAGAGTAGAAAACCCAGAAGTGAACCCACAACTACATGGTCAATTAATCTTCAACAAAGCAGGAAAGAATATCTAAAGGAAAAAGTCTCTTTAACAAATGATGTTCGGAAAACTGGACAGCATCGTGCAAAAGAATGAAACTAGACCACTTCCTTACACCATACACAAAAATAAATTCAAAACAGATGAAAGACCTAAATATAAGACAGGAAACCATTAAAATGCTAGAGGAGAAAATAGGCAGCAACCTCTTTAACCTTGGCTGCAGCAACTTCTTACTAGACATATCTCCAAAGTCAAGGAAAACAAAAGCAATAATGAACTGTTGGGACCTCTTCAAGATAAAGATGAAGGAAACAATCAATAAAACTAAAAGGCAACCAATGGAATGGAAGAAAATACTTGCATAGGGCTAGTATCCAGAATCTATAAGGAACTCACCAAAATCAACACCCAAAAAATAAATAACCCAATTAAGAAAAGAGCAGAAGACATGAATAGACATTTCACCAAAGAAGACATATGAATGGTCAACAGACACATGAAAAGATGCTCCACATCAATCATCGTCAGGGAAATAGAAATCAAACCCATGAGATATCACCTCATACCCACCAGAATAGCTAAAATTAACAACTCAGGAAACAACGGATGTTGGCAAGCATACAGAGAAAGGGGACTTTACACTGTTGAGGGGATGCAAACTGATGCAGCCATTCTGGAAGAATACAGAGGTACCTTATACAAGGCCAGCATTGCCCTGATACCAAAGCCAAAGACCTTACATAAAAACAAAATTATATGGAACACCTGGGGCCTCCATGGGTTAGGAGTCTGCCTTTAAGGGGTACCTGGGTGGCTCAGTGGGTTAAGCCTCTGTCTTCAGCTCGGGTCATGATCCCAGGGTCCGGGGATCGAGCCCCGCATCGGGCTCTCTGCTCAGCGGGGAGCCTGCTTCCTCCTCTCTCTCTCTGCTTGCCTCTCTGCCTACTTGTGATCTCTGTCAAATAAATAAATAAAATCTTAAAAAAAAAAAAAAAAGAGTCTGCCTCTGACTCAGGTCATGACCATAGGGGTCCTAGGATTGAGTCCTGCACTGGGCTTCTTGCTCAGTGGGGGAGCCTGCTTCTCCCTCTGCCTGCTGCTCCTCCTGCTTATGCACTCTTTCTCTCTTGGACAAATAAATAAAATCTTTAAAAAACTGTATGGTATTTTTCTTTCTCTGACTTCTTTCACTTAGCATAATACTCTCTAGCTCCATCCATGTCATTGCAAATGGCAAGATTGCATTCTTTTTGATGGCTAAGTAATACCCCATTAATAGAGAGATAGATGATAGGTAGGTAGACAGGTATGTAGATGATAGGTAGGTTAATAGGGAGATGATAGGTAGGTAGGTGGATAGTTAGATAGATGATAGATAAATAATCACTTCTTCTTTATCCATTCATCAGTCAATGGACATTTGGACTCTTTCTCCATAATTTGGCTATTATTGATAGTGCAGCTATAAACATTAGAGTGCATGTACTTCTTCAAATCAACATTTTTGTATCCTTTGGATAAATACATAGTAGTGCAATTGCTGGGTTGTAGGTAGTTCTTTTTTTAACTTTCTGAGGAAACTCCATGCTGTTTTCTGGAGTGGCTACACCAGTTTGCATTCCTAACCACAACGTAAAAAAGTTCCCCTTTCTCTGCATCCTCACCAACATGTTGTTAAGTTATTAATTTTAATCATTCTTACAGGTAAGAAGTGGTATCTCATTATAGTTTTGATTTGTATTTCCCTGATGACGAGTGACATGAAATATCTCTTCATATGTCTGTTAGCCATCTGTATGTCTCCTTTGGAGGAGAGGTTTGTTCTCCTATTGGAGAAGGAGACATGTCTATTCATGTCTTCTGCCTATTTTTTAACTAGATTATTTATTTTTGGGGTGTTTTGGGGGTATTTTGGGGTGTTCAGTTGGGGTGTCAGTTATATATTTTGGATACTAACTTTTACCAGAGAGGTCATTTGCAAGTATCTTCTACCATTCCATTGGTTGCCTTTTAGTTTTGTTGATTGTTCTGTTCACTATGCAGAAGTTTTTATTTGGTGAAGTCCCAATCGTTTATTTTTGCTTTTGTTCCCCTTGCCTCAGCTGACCTATCTAGAAAAAAATTGCTACAGCTGATGTTAAAGAGATTATTGCCTGTCTTCTCCACTAGCATTTTAGTGGTTTCCTGTCTTACATTTAGATCTTTCATCTATTTTGAATTTATTTTTGTGTATGGTGTAAGGAAGTGGTCTGGTTTCATTCTTTTGCACGATTCTGTCCAGTTTTCCCAACACCATTTGTTAAAGAAATTTTTCCTTTGGATAGTCTTTCCTGCTTTGTTGAAGATTAATTGACCATGTAGTTGTGGGTTCACTTCTGGGTTTTCTACTCTGTTCTTTTGATCTAGGTGTCTGTTTTTGTGCCAGTACCATACTGTCTTGATCACTAAAGCTTTGTAATATAACTTAAAGTCTGGAATTGTGATGCCTCCAGTTTTGCTTTTCTGTTTTCAAGATTGCTTTGGCTATTCGGGGTCTTTTGTAGTCCCATACAAATTTTAGGATTATTTGCTCTAGCTCTGTGAAAAAATGCTGGTGGTACTTTGATTGGGATTGCATCAAATGTGTAGATTCCTTTGGATAACATAGACATTTTAACAATATTCATTCTTCCAATCCATGAGAGTGGAATGTTTCTCCATTTTTTTGGTTTCAACTTCTTTCATCTATGTCTTAGAGTTTTTGGAATACAGATCTTTTACTCCTTTGATTAAGTTTACTCCTAGGTATGTTATGGTCTTTCTTTCTTTCTTTCTTTCTTTCTTTTTGGTGCAATTGTAAAAGGGATCAATTCCCTAATTTCTCTTTCTGCTGCTTTGTTATGGAATACAACATATTTCTGAAGTTGATTTTGTATCCTGCAACTTTACTAAATTCGTGTATCAGTTCTAGCAATTTTTGGTGAAGTCTTTTGAGTTTTCTATACAGCGTATTAGGTCATTATCTGCAAATAGTAAAAGCTTAACTTCTTCCTTGCTAATTTGGATGCCTTTTATTTATTTTGTCTGATTGTTGTGGTTAGGAATTTAAGAATCAAAACAAACCTGTGGGGGGGGGAGAAGGGGAAGAAAACCAAGAAATAGACACTTAATTATAGAGAACAAACTGATGGTTACTGGAGGAGATGTGAGTAGGGGGAATGGGTAAAATAGGTAATGGGGATTTAAGGACGGCACTTGTGATTGGTCCCGGGTGTTGAATCACTAAATCCTATGCCTGAAACCAATGTTACAGTGTATGCCAACTAGCTGCAATTTAAATTAAAATTTGGGGGAAAAAAACACTATAGGCTAATATCCCTGATGAACATGGATACAAAAAAACCTCAACTAAATATTAGCCAACTGAATTCAACAATACATTAAAAAACTATTCTTCAAGAGTAAGTAGGATTTATTTTAGGGATGCAGGGCTGGTTCTATATTCACAAATCAATCCACATAATTCACCACATTGACAAAGTAAAGGATAAAAATCATATGATCATTTCAATAAGTACAGAAAAAGCATTTGACAGGGGCGCCTGGGTGGCTCAGTGGGTTAAGCCTCTGCCTTCGGCTCAGGTCATGATCTCAGGGTCCTGGGATCGAGTCCCGCATCAGGCTCTCTGCTTGACGGAGAGCCTGCTTCCTCCTCTCTCTCTGCCTGCCTCTCTGTCTGCTTGTGATCTCTGTCAAATAAATAAATAAAATCTTAAAAAAAAAAAAAGCATTTGACAAAATCCATCATCTACTCATGATAAAACTCTCAACACAGTGGGTGTAGAGGGAACCTTATAATAAAGGCATGTATGGAAAAACCCATGGCCATCATCATACTCAACAGTTAAAAAAAGAAAAAGAGAGCTTTTCCGCTAAGATAAGGAACAAGAGAGCGGTCTACTCTCAGTTTTCATTGAGCATAGTACTGGAAGTCCTAACAAGAGCAATCATACAAGAAAAAGAAAATATATCCAAATTGATAAGGAAGGAGCAAAACTGTCACTATTTGCAGATGATAGGACAGTATACATAGAAAACCTTCAAAACTCTTTCAAAAAAACTATCAGAATAAATGAATTTAGTAAATTCACAGAGTATGCAAAATTAATATAGAGAATTTATTCCATTTCTATACACTAATAAAAAATATCAGAAAGATAAATTAAGAAAACACTACATGAGGATATAGACAAAAAGAATTATCATGGAGTGTTTGTGAGACCACAAGTTGGCGTAACCACCATAGAAAACAGATTGGAGGTTTCTCAAAAAATTAAAAATGAAAATATCTTGCAATTCAGTAATTCCATTACTGGATATTTACCCAAATAAAACACTAATTCAAAAAGATATATGCACCCTTATGTTTACTGCAGCATTATTTACTAAAATATAAATATAAATATATATGTAAAATATAAATATAAATTATATATATATGTATATATTTATATATGGCAGCAACTGAAGTTTCCATCCATAGATGATGGGTTAAGAAGATATGGCATATATATAATATTACTCAGCCATAAAAAAGAATGAGATCTTGCCATTTCCAACAACATGGATGGACCTAGAAGGTATTATGCTAAATGAAATAAGTCAGAAAGAGAAAGACAAATATGACATTATTTCGCTTCTATGTGGAATCTAAAAATAAAATGTATAAACAAACAAACAAAAAGCAAAATTAGACCCATAAGCACAGAAAACAAACTATAGTTACCAGATCAGAGAGGGACTGGGGAACAGGCAAAATGGGTAAAGGGTACTGGCAGGTACAGGCTTCCAGTTATGGATTGTATAAGCTACCAGGGTGAAAGGTACAACATAGGAAATATAGTCAATAGTATTGTAAGAGCATTGTATGGGGACAAAGGTAGCTACACTTATGAGTATAAAGTTTGAACAGTTAGTGTATTAGACCCAGAAATTCCACTCCTAGGTATCTACAAAAGAAAACTGAAAACACATGTCCACACAAAAATTATACTAAAGTTAACAGCAGTATTATTCATAATGATGAAAAAAATGGAAATACCCTAAATGTGTTTCAACTGAAGAACTGATAAATATGATATGGATCATTTGGTCATAGAAAGAAATGAAGTATGGATACATGCTACAACATGGATAAAATTAAAGTCTACAAAGCAAAAAAGCCAGCCACAAAGGCCATAAAATCCATGTATATAAGATGTCCTGAACAGACAAATCTATAGAAACAAAAAAAATGGTTGCTTAGGATTAAGGAGAACCTGGGTGGCTCAGTCAGTTAAGTGTCCAACTATTGATTTTGGCTCAGGTTGTGGTCTCACTGTCATGAGATCAAGCCCCACATCAGGCTCCACACTGTGCATTGAGCCTGTTTAAGATTCTCTCTCCCTCTTCCTTTGCTCCTCTCCCTCCTAACCCCACTCATGCTCGTTCTTTGAAAAAAAAAAAAAAAGTGGTTACTTAGGGCTAAGAATGGAAGTTTGGGTAAATGAAGAGTGACTGCTAATGAGTGGCATTTTTTTGTGGGGGGAGTAATGATTTTAGAAGATAGTGGTAATGGTTGCACACCACAGAATATACAGAAAAACAAATCGAATTGGACATTAAATGAATGAATTCTATGATATGCAAATTATGTCTCCATAAAGTTGCTATAAAAGTTAGGAAATACAAATAAGAAAAAAGAAAGAAAAAATCCTGTAAGGTCCATAATCCTATCACCTAGAGACAACCACTGTTGCATTTTATTGATACTGTCCCAAATTATACTGTTGCCCTATGTGCTTTTTCATTAATATTATATTGTAAACATCTTTCCATGTCAATAAACACACTCAACATAAAACAAAAGAGAAGGAGAGACTGAGTCCAGGCCAGGGTGAACATCTATATGAGAACACTCTATAAATATTGGGAAAGGTGACCATTTTCTCTAATATGCAGAAACAAACACACAGAGCCAAGGGAAATGAAGCAGCAGAAAAATACATTCTAAATGAAAGAACAAGAAAAAAATCCAGAAACAGACCTTAATGAAATGAAGATAAGTGATTTACCTGATAAAGAGTTTAATATAATGTTCATAGAGCCGCTCACCAAGGTCAGGAAAACAACATATGAAGAAAGTGAGTATTTCAACAGAGATAGAAAACATAAGAAAGCACCAAATAGAAAACACAGAAGTGAAGAATATGATAATTGAATGGAAATGTTAAAAAATGGGGTTCAACACTAAGGTAGATCAAACAGAATAAAGGATTGATAAACTCAAAAACAGGCCAGTAGAATTCATCCAGTCAGAAGAGCAAAAGAAAAGGGAATTAGAAAGAGTGAACATAGCTTAAGGAACTTAAAAGACATCAACAAGCAAATTAATATTCACATTACAAGGGTCCCAAATGGAGAAACATGGTCAGAAATCTTATTCAAATAATGGCTGAAAAATTCCTTAACCTGGAGAAAGAAATAGACATCCAGATCCAGGATACCCAGAAAGTTTAAAACAAATCTGAAAAGACCCACACCAAGGCACAGTGTAATAAATTGTCAAACATTAAAGACAATGAGATCTCCAAAACAGCAAGAGAAATATATCTATAATAGATATATATCAAGTTGTATTTCTCTTGATTATATCTATATTCAAGAGAAATACAACTTGATATATATCCAGATACCTATCTAGATACATATGTAAGAGAAATAAGACTATCAGCAGATTTTTTTTTTTAGCAGAAACTTTGCAGGCCAGCAAAGAGTGGCATAATAAATCCAAATGCTGAAAGAAAAAGTCTGCCAACCAAAAATAACCTACCCAGAAAAGCTGTCCTTCAGCATTAGGGAAATAACATTTTCCAGACCAAAAAAAAAAAAAA